>KQ996507.1:72060-105139 GCA_001598015.1 Dorcoceras hygrometricum | reverse complement strand
AAGCCCAGCAGGTGGTCGCGACGGCGCAGCATGGCTGGAGCGTCCACTTGCAGCGACCAGTTCTCCCTGGGTAGCCAACTTTTTGAGCCAAGGTCGGTCACGTTAGAACCGCCTGGACCTGGGGTGGTCCATCCGGAAGGGCTCTGGCAGTGGTGGTCGGAGCATGGAGAACGAACGTGATAAGTGACTGCTGGTCGCGGCAGCAGCATGTTGTGTGTGTGTTTTTGGTCTAGGGTAATTGGGAGATGGGCTTGGGCCGATGGGTCGGTTAATCGGGCCCGGTCGAGTTGGTCAAGTGTCGAGTCAAATATTTTAAGTCCGGTCCGAGTTATTTTATTTATGGGCCGGGTAGTTTTATTTTAAAGTCCAAGTCATTTTATCGTGTCAAGTCAAACTTTTTAAGTCAAAATTATTCTTGGTCAAAATGATTTTTGGGTCAATGATTTTGAGTCAAAAGTTATTCTAAGTTGACGATTTTTAAGTAATTTGGATTTTAAGTCAAATTGTTAGATTTTGGACCGTTATTCTAAATGAGTTTTAATCCTGTTTTGACGGTGTTGGGCCGAGTCCTTCAATGATTTTAAAGGGGTGATTCTTTGTTGTTGGGCCAATTTTGAGTTGGGCTTAGTATGATTTTAGGTCTAGTGGAGGCCTTGGGCTTAGAATTAGTGGGCCATTCGCTTGAGCCAGTCCTCGACCGGGTCGAGGAAAATAATGCATAGGCCCATGAATATATATTTAATTATATACGTATTATGCTATGTATTGATTTATGCAATGTTTTAAGGAAATTAAATATAAATTGATGGGCCAAGAACTTTTTAAAGTTGCATGAATATTATGAAAGCATGGATCATGAAAGTTTAAGTTATGTTAAGGCATGAATGAAAAATATTTTGAGGGATTGAAGTGTTGTGGGGCAAAGTAATGATGGGAGTTAGCCGGGTAGCCGGGCCCGGGGATCCCCTGTTAATGTATGAGCTTATGGATCCATGTGTGACATCATGGTGAAGTGGCAGCATAGAGGTGTGACATATAGGGATCCTCGTGTGACATCGGGATGAACCACACCGCCACGTACGTTGGTTTATAATTGATCATCGAATAATGGCTCTCACTTCATGGATACGACTCACATGTCTTTTAAGTTATGTTATGTTTATGTCATGCCTTAATTTATATGTTATATGATGAAGTATGTACGACTACAGTATGATTTAACGTTTAAGATCTTTCAAGCACGCATGTCATGAAATTATGTTCCTATACTTATGTCCCTGCATGTGGTTTTATTATATGTACCTTGTTATTAGTGGATAGAGCATGCTGGGCCTTTAGGCTCACTAGGTTTAAATGGTGCAGGTGAGCATGATGATGAGATTCCTCCGACCGGCGGTGAGGACGTCTGATGCTCAGCTGCGGCTGTTACCCCGTGACCACTCAGTTATTTTATGTCCTTGATTTTAGACATGTTCAGTTTCCGCAACAGTTTTAATTACTCTGATTTTTATGTTAGCTTGTGGGATGTGGATTGAGGATATTTTGCAGTTCGTTTTAAACGGATGTTGAGATGTTATTTTTAAATGCTTTAAGTTATGGTTTTTATTTATAGTTTTATTAAATATTTATTTCACATCTGCTTTTAAAAAAAAATAAAAAATTTAGAGGTTTAGTACGTTTCAGTTAGCATACAATGCGGTCCTTTCATCTCAAATATCCCTATCAGATCAACAACCATTGGTAAATCGAGAGTCGCTAGAGATCCAATTACCATGCATACATCTTGGAGATCAAATAGTGACATCGCATGTGTTACTAGGTAAACCCATTTACCCAAAACACATCTAGTACTCTGGCCAGAGATTTTTCACACTATTATCTTCTCTGATACCATAGGATATCCATGCACAAGGGCGAGCGGTGAATTCTCGACAACGAAGCATCGACTCCTACATGCATCGGGACCTCTCCCAACTCCGCACCTGATGACCCAAACTGAGTCGGTAAACGAGTCAAAGTGAGGCACCTATCATGTAGAGTATCAATGATGTTTCGAGTAATGAGGGCTAATCTTTACAACCAAGACCTCGGACTTGATCCACTCGACAAATGGTAACCACTTGAAAAGTCCGAACGAGGGTAGTTCGATAGACCACCAGGTCACTACCCATATGCATGCTCAGAACATCACTATGTTCCCTACAAATGAAACGTGGTACTTCACATTGCAGATGCTAGTCTCAAGCTCAGGCGGCCCTTATCCTCCCTTATACTCTTTGGACTGCCCAATTGACTAGGAACAGGTTTAGAATTCACAGTGACTATTAGATGTGTTTCATGATAGCCATAAAATCAACTATCACATCTAACATACACTATAGTGCATTCAAAGGTCTTAATCCAACAATTTTAATCATAATAATGAATATAAAGAATGCCATAAAAGAATGAGAATTTCATAAATAAGATCGTTTTACATAGAGTCAACAAGAACTCACACACCACAAGTTGGATAGTTGGGCTACCTACTCTAACAATATGTTCCTACACAGAGTCAACGTTAGTCAAATCAATGACTACTGGGTTACCTGCCAGATCTGCTTGTGCGTTATCTTGTTGTGTGTCCAGATATGGTTGGGGATCGGCTGAATATCTTTGTTGTGGCACGTTGTCATCTGATTCATCAAGGCTGATTGATTCCAGATGTGAACACAACTCATGTAAGCTCGCAGCTGAGTTGGATCGAAAGCTGTTTTCGTCAAACACCACATGTGATGATTCTTTGACCGTCAGACTTAGATTGTTGAACAATCTATAGGTTTTACTTACAGCTGAATATCCTAGAAATAAACCTGCATCAGATTTGGGTTCCAAGGCTGTTAGGTGCTTTTTACCGTTATTATGAATGAAACATCTGCACCCAAACACCCTGAAATAAGATATATAAGGTTTCTTGCCACTCCAGATCTCATAGGGGATAATTCCATGGGTCCTGTTAATCATAGATCTGTTTTGAGTGTAGCAAGCTGTGTTAACTGCTTCTGCCCAGAATTTATGTGAAATACTGGAATAAGCAATCATAGATCGAGCAACTTCTTTTAAATTTCGGTTTATCCTCTCAGCTAGTCCGTTCTACTAAGGAGTTCTCGCTGCTGAAAGCTCATACTTTATCCCAATGTCTTCCAGATAAGATGATAGCTTATAACATAAAAACTCAGTTCCTCTATCACATCTTATCCGGTTGACAGTACAAGATTTGTCATTTTGCAAACGTTTTAAAAGTTTAATTAGCTGGTCAGCAGTTTAAGATTTTGATTTTAAAAACAATACCCATGTAAATTTTGTAAAATCATCAACAACAACTAGGGTGTAGTTCGTTCCCCCTAAGTTGGTTATGGGTATAGGACCAAAAAGATCCATATGTAAAAGCTCTAAGCTTCGGGAAGAACATTGACCATTTTTTATTTTAAAAATAGATCGAATCTGTTTATCCAGCTGACATGCTGAACAAATCTTTTCCTTAGAAAAATTTATTTTGGGCATGCCACAAACCAATTCAAGATTACTCAATTTGGCAAGAGTTTTAAAGTTCATATGGTTCATTATTTGATGCCACAGCCTGCTCTTAGAAGATTCAGCTGTTAGGAAAATCTGTTCATATCCCATCTGCTTTGACCAATTGATAATGTAGGTATTCCCCGATCTTTTTCCTACCAATACAGTCAGACAATCTGGATTCTGAACTGTGCATGTGTGCTTTTGAAAGTTAACTGTGTAACCATTGTCACACAGCTGACTTATACTAATCAGATTGTAGAACAAATTCTCAACGACAAGAATATCACATATAGAGATGTTACCATGGGTAAGATTACCCTTACCCACAATGTTACCGTGAGGGTTATCACTAAACACAATCTTAGCTCTTTTGTGCGGTGTCAAATCTGATAGTAGATTTGGATTTCCAGTCATATGTCTTGAACAGCCACTATCCAGGTACTAGATGATAGATTCTTCTCCAGCTTTGTACCTGTTACCCTGCAATCACGAAAACAGATTTTGGTACACAATTTTACTTGGGTCCAGATCGGATTACACACAGCTGACTTATACTAATCAGATTGTAGAACAAATTCTCAACGACAAGAATATCACATATAGAGATGTTACCATGGGTAAGATTACCCTTACCCACAATGTTACCGTGAGGGTTATCACTAAACACAATCTTAGCTCTTTTGTGCGGTGTCAAATCTGATAGTAGATTTGGATTTCCAGTCATATGTCTTGAACAGCCACTATCCAGGTACTAGATGATAGATTCTTCTCCAGCTTTGTACCTGTTACCCTGCAATCACGAAAACAGATTTTGGTACACAATTTTACTTGGGTCCAGATCGGATTACCCCTTTCGTGACCCATAATTGAATTACTTTAACAGTCTTCAAAGTATGTGAGTCCATAAGGGTATGTGCAGAAATGTTGTGAGATCTGTTTAGATTTGGCTTAGTATTTGGACCATTCAGATCTCGTTGGGGCTGAACCTTTACCACATAGATTTGACCTTCTTAGAACCACGCCTGGACTGGTTGGGAACAGACGACTTAGAACCAGCTTTTGCTTTATCTATCTTAAGTATGTTCTTTAGCCAGCTTGACTTGGAGTTCTCAGGTCTGATATATCCGATACCAGCTTTGCCTTTTTGGTTCAGTTGCCCAGAGGTCTGGTCATCGTACTTTACCGACTCATAAGCATTGTATCACACTGGCTTTGACAAAATTCATCGTTTTGGTCATATTCCAGATCTGATTGAGTACTCGTTCCCTCAGAGCTGCTTTCTCCAATGGAGAAACCCAAGCCAGATTTGTCGTTCAGTGGATTTTGAGTCGCATGCAGCTTGCTCAAGGAAAAAGAAGACTTGGTCCAGGAGCTCATCACCTCATTTAACCTTTCGTTTTAATATTTGAGCTCATGAGGCATATTTCTCAGGAGATCATTCTCAATCATCAGATTACTTAACTCAGTCTTCAAACTGTCAGTATCCTCAAGTTGAGCAGTGCTTGATTCAACTGAACTATTTTTCAGACCATTGTTTTTAGCTTTGATTTCCTCAAATGTTTGAGATAGCTTTCGGTACTTATGGACCATTTCATTACTTCATTGATTAGGTCCTCTTGTGTAAATTCACAATTAGAAAAATCAAATACCTCATCTTCAGTAGTGGTCTGATCTGCCATCAAGCAGTGGACTTCTTCTGGTTCATTGTCACTGGATGAGGATCTGCTTGATGTAGAATCTGAGTTTGAATCTGCCCAGTTCTTGTTACTCTCCTCAGCAACAAGTACCTTTCTATCATTCTTTCGATTGGGCATTTTATCAGATCTAGTCCTCATCCTTCTCTCTTTGGATCTTTCTTTTGATCTATCGTCTTTCTTCTCATCTCTCTTAGATATGTCCTCCTTCTTGGGCCTATTGCAATCTGCTGCGAAATGCCCTGGACGAACACAGTTATAACAGTTCATATCAGTAGATACCTTTTCAGATTTGTTATAATTAAAAGAAGGGTTATAGGATTTTCTCATTAATTTCCCAAACTTCTTGACGAAGAGGGACATGGCGTCGTTTCTCAGCTGTTCTGAAGACTTGCTAGTGCTAGGTGAGCACTGTTCAGATTTCGTTGCTGCTAGAGCTTTAGTTGGTTGGGAGGTAGACGGTCCACCTCAGATCTGGTCTCCAGCTCGAACTCGTAGGCTTTGAGATTGGCAAACTGTTCATGGAGCTCAAGCTTGTTCAGATATTTGGACTCCCGCATCTCCATGGTCTTGACATACCACTCTCTGGGCAGCGCTCTCATCACCTTGAGAGCCAGTTCTCTGTTACTGTATTCCTTGCCAAGACAGGTCAGCTCTATTACAACAGCACTAAATCTTTCATCGAACTCAACCATGGTCTCTTCATCTCGCATCTTTATCGACTCATACTTCTGCTAGGCCGCGGTCAATTTGTTCTCCTTCTCATCATTTCCCTCACAGTTCTGAGGTAAATTCTCCCATATTTCTTTGGCAGTAGCGCATGTTTTGATTTTGCTGAACATATTCTTATCCAGCAATTTGTATAATATCCTTCGTCACATTGTCAAGATTTTTCTTCTTATTGTCCTCAGTTGTATATTCATGTCGGTTCTTTTCCACCCACTGAGGTGCCCCATTAGATATAGCTATAGCTACATTGGCTTTCATGATCTTCATGGAACCATCTGTGATAACGAACCACATGTCATCGTCTTGCACGGCCAAGTGCGCTTGCATCCTAATATTCCAGTCATCGTACTCCTCCTTGGAAAACAAAGGAATTTTGTTGTGAGAAGACAAAATTTTTAAATATATAAGCATAGAAGATAAAACTGTTCAATGATTGAGAAGCACAGGCTCTTATACCAATTTTTAGGATCAAGCGCTTACCACTAGGCCAAAAGATATAGTTGTTAGCCAAGGTGCAACTTTATTTGCTTATAAAGTGGAAGCGCAGAGTGCACCTATTATGTGTGTGAGGAATCAGATTTTAGATTTGTGATTAATCGGTTTTGTGTGGGATTAGTAATGAGAATTAAGATTTTCAGATTTCATCGTTGGTTTTTATCGGGTGAGATTCGTTTGAAATTTGGAGTCGAATTGGTGAAATTGTGATAGAAATCTGATTTCCCCAGCGTTTAGATGTTAAAGCTTGATTTTAGCGCATTTCAGACGTCAACACAGGTCAATGGTACTGTAGCGGGTGATCGCTGATGCGAGAGTCAGCGACGAGGAGACATCTGCTACCAGGCATGCGCGGACGCAAGAGTTGACGAGGAGAGGACACGTGTGAGTCAACTCAGTCGAGTTGACTGCTGATGCGCTAGAGTGTTCAGCTGTTGGTTTTCGGCAGTGGCATGATCAGATGTCAACGCCAGCCAACTCAGCAGTGAGAGTTTAGCGAGAAGCAGCAGTTAGCGTTAGCGCGCGAGCGTGAGAAGAAGTTAGGCGTTAGTCAATAGCTGAGTTGACTGCTGGTATTATTAACGTGATTCAGCAGTTGCTAGTGTATGATGTCAGTTTCAGCTGTTGGAGCTATGCTACGTCGTTTTGATTATTCCTTTGATATTTGAGTGTTGGTCAGGCGTGAAGAGATCTGATGCGTTATAGTTTTGTTTCAGACGTTAGAGATGCGACGTCGTTTTGCTTGATTTAGCAAGAACCCTCATACGTCGTCATTTTGATGTTATTTTAGATTCAGCTGTTGGTCGTTTTTAGAGATATCTGTTCTCAGCTGTTGGATGTTGCAGCGTCGTTTGATGTTGTGTAATTGAAGTGCAACGTCTGTTGGTGTTGGCTGTTCCCGTTGAGAAGAAACGTTGGATTCAGTTGTAAGATTTCTACTGTAGCATTACCCGACGTCTGATTTAAGTGGAACATCAGCTGTTGTATTGGAGATTTATAGATAATTTTTGAGCGACACTTAGATTTTTTTCCACTCGATATTTCTTATCTCCATTTTCGAAACCCTCGATAGCTACTGTTCACCCGAACATTTCTTCCCTAGATTTCTGTCGATTCCAGCCGTTGTTTTGAATGAGATTGGTGGCATTGAACTCCTCTTGAGTTGCTCTTTCTATTGATGCTAGCCAGGAGGCCTAAATCGACGTTGGAGAGAAGCTCGAATTAGCTGGTGTTCGAGGATTTCTTGAGAAATCTGATTCGTTATTTCTTCAGATCTTTTGAGCTTTTGGATTTGAGGTTCAGGATAGCTTCTGCCGTGATTAGCAAAACTTGGAGGCAGCTGGTTCGCTTAGGCTGAGTTCTGTCGTGCCTTTGAGAAATCTGTTGAGGTAGATTGAAGCTGTGAGGTACGAATTGGAGCAGCTCTTAACAGCTTCGAGCATGAGCATGACTATATTTCGTGTTATGAATTCTGTGTTGAATTGATGGCTGAATTACGTGAACAGATTTTACCTGATTTGGTTATTGATGTTCCATTTTCACGTATTGTTATTGTATGCATTTAGAATTGATTATTGAATGACATTCATGAATACATCTTGAGCCAGATTGATTGATTGATGTCCTGATTGAGAGTCACGTTGTGATCGACAAACTGAGTTGTTGTGCCTAAAAGGTCCAACACAATCATCGGAGTGGTGACTGCAGGATTCGAGTGTCTACCACAGAGCTGTGATGGACTGACGGGCCCTGAATATCACGGACCGATGATTTCCCCGATTGATACACTGTGTGGGTATAGTGGCTCGCCTTTGATGATTTGCCAGTTGATACACTGGTCTTGATTACCGATTCCTTGACAGCTTCATGCATTTCATAACTTGATTTATAGCATGTTGCATGATTTGCTGTTTTGATGTCTCTTCGTACTGAGGCTTGACCTCGTATTTGTTTTCCTGCTTTTGTGTTGTTTGGGTCTGCGTTACCCATTTGCAGGATCTACAGGTAACCAAGCTAGACCAAATGGAGTGCCAACTGGTCGATCCCCATTCCCTTGAGTCCCAGTTATATATTGTATTATGTATTGAACCAGGGAATGCCCTGTGTTTTTATGTATTGAGGATCTATATCTGATTTGATATTTGATGTTACCTTTTTTTGCATGAGTTTGATTTAACTCGTATTTTGATTATTGATATTTTGAATGACGATTTGAGTTCAGGCCCAAATTATTTCGAAAATTTTTAAGCCCTGTTTTTACGCTTCCGTGATTATGTGCTTTAATCTTGAGTGATTAGCACGGGGCCTGACATTTTTGGTATCAGAGCTTAAACTGGAATAAGCTCGTCCTCTTTTGGTCACACTCGAGTCTAGGCACAGAGTTTTGATTTGATTTTTGATTGACTCTGTGGCTTATGTGATTATATTATCTGTCTCTTTGATATCTTCTGTTAGTCTTACCCTGAGAATTGTTTAGATGCCGCCGAGGAGAGGTAGAGGTTGGACTACTGGACGTATTGCAGAGGAGTCTAGGGCCTCGGATAGTGATGAGGGCAATCAGCAGGTTGAGGATGTTACGAGACAGATAGGTGAGATGGAGCTAGTCAAAGCTAGGTTCCAGCGGACGAACCCTCCGACTTTTTCTGCTGCCGAGGGTGGTGCATTGGCCGAGAGTTGGCTAGTGCAGATGGAGGAGCTGTTTGATACTTTGGAGTACACTCCTAAGAATAGATTAAAGGTGGCTGTGTTGCAATTGAGAGATAATGTGGAGCGCTGGTGGAGAGGTACTTCCCGTATCTTACGTGAGAGTGGGGCTGTGATCACTTGGGAGAGCTTCTGTGCCGCGTTTCGATAGGAGTATACCCCGGAGTCCTACTACAGTAGTCGAGAGCGCGAGTTTGATAATCTGAAGCAAGGGAACCTGAGAGTAGCTGAGTATGCCCGACAGTTCTCTTCGCTCTTGATATAGTCCCCCACGTAGCTAATCAGGAGAGGACGAAGAGGAACAAGTTCATGAAGGGATTGAGGCCTGATTTGTTCCGGATGGTGTTGTCTGGATCCCCTGCGACGTATGTTGATGCTGTGAATCGAGTGGTTGACATTGAGGAGAGTTTGTTGGAGGCAGAGGCTCCAGTTCAGCCGACGTCTGGACGTGCTTTTCAGCCGGTGCAGAGTATGTCGCAATCGTTCCAATCTCCTCAAGGGTCACAGCAATAGAATCTCCAACAGTTTAGACCTCGAGGGAAGTAGTTCAAGAAGAAGGCGAATTCGAGTTCCTCTGGTTCTGTGAGTTTTGCTAGCAGTGGTTCTGGCAGTATGTCTTGTGGACAGTGCGGGGGGAAGCATCCGACTTCGCAGTGCCGTGGTGAGCAAGGTACTTGCAATAACTGTGGACAGCCTGTACATTATCGGAGAGTATGTCCTTTGTTGAGGGGAATGACTTCGGTTCCTTCGCAGCAGGGTTCGGCTGGTGGTTCTTCACAGAGACCGCAGCTTCCTGTTCCGACCCAGCGATCTGGATTTCAACCCCATGAACCGTCTAGGTTTTGAGGATCTTCTAGACCTCAGTTTTAGATACCGCAGCAGGCACGGGTGAATGCCTTGTCGGTGGAGCAGGCTGAGAAGACACCTGGTATGTTTATCGCAGGTACATGTTCTATCTTTGATTTTCCTGCGAGAGTTTTAATTGATACAGGAGCGTCACACTCCTTTGTTTCTGCATGGTTTGTGCATGAGTGTGGGTTCAGAGTTACCCCACTGTGTGATGTCGTATCTGTATCTACTCCTTCTGGTGTGTGGGTGATGTCCCGTGATATCGAGGTGGATAGTGTGATTCGATTTGATCAGAACGTGCTAGTGGCGAATTTGATTGTCTTGGAGATGACGGATTTTGATTGCATCTTGGGAATGGATGTATTGTCTAGCTATAAGGCTACTGTTGACTGTTTCCATGGTGTGGTGAGATTTCGCCCCGATTCGGGTGAGAAGTGGGATTTCTACGGCATGGATTCAAGGTCGAAGATTCCACTGGTGTCTGCCATGGAGATGTTTAGTCTGTTATCGCTGGATAATGCTGGATTTATGATCTATGCGCTTGATGTTTCCCAAGAGTCGCGATTGGATTTGGGTGACATCCCGATCGTCCAAGAGTTTCCCGAGGTGTTTCTGAATGATATTCCTGGATTACCTCCGAGACGTGAGATCGACTTCAGTATCCAGTTTGTGCCTGGTACAACCCCGATTTCTAGAGCTCCGTATCGTTTGGCGCCAGCAGAGTTGAAAGAACTCAAGGAACAATTGAGAGACCTTCTAGAGAAAGGCTTCATCGGATTGAGTATGTCGCATTGGGAAGCTCCAATTCTCTTTGTGAAGAAGAAGGATGGATCTATGAGGATGTGTGTTGATTTTAGACAATTGAACAAAGCGACGGTGAAGAACAAGTATCCTTTGCCGAGGATTGATGACTTGTTCGATCAATTGCAAGGATCGATGGTGTACTCGAAGATTGATTTGTGATCTGGCTATCACCAGTTGCGGATTAGAGACGCTGATGTGGAGAAGACAGCGTTTCGGACGAGATATGAGCATTATGAGTTTCTTGTGATGCCGTTTGGGTTGACGAATGCCCTAGATGTTTTCATGGATTTGATGAATCGCGTATTTAGTGAGTACATCGATCGGTTCGTGATTGTCTTCATAGATGACATCTTGGTGTATTCTAGGAGTTTGAGAGAGCATAAAGAGCATCTAAGATTGGTGTTGCAAAGATTGAGAGACTCGCAGTTGTACGCCAAGTTCAGTAAGTGTGAATTTTGGCTTGATATAATTATCTTTTTGGGTCATGTTATTTCAGCGCAAGGAATTTCGGTGGATCCGAGTAAAGTCGAAGCAGTTCTTAACTAGGAGAGACCTAGGAATGTTTTTGAGATCCGTAGTTTCTTGGGATTGGCTAGCTATTATAGACGTTTCATTGAGAAGTTCTCCTCGATATCCAGGCCTATGACTCAGTTGACTCAGAAGGATAGGAAGTTTGTTTGGACTGATGAGTGCGAGTCTAGTTTTCAGACGTTGAAGGAGAAGTTGACTACTGCTCCTGTTTTGGCTCTACTGTCTGGATCTGGAGGATTTGTTGTATGCTCCGATGCTTCTCTGAATGGATTGGATGCGTTCTGATGCAGAACGGGTACGTGATTGTGTATGCATCTCGACAGTTGAAGCCTCACGATACGAGGTACCCCGTTCATGATTTGGAATTGGTTGCGATAGTGTTTGCCTTGAAGATTTGGCGTCATTATCTGTATGGTGAATAGTTTTTGGTGTACACCGATCAAAAGAGTTTGAACTATATCTTCACGTAGTCGGATTTGAATATGAGGCAACGACGTTGGATGGAGTTACTCAAGGATTTTGATTGCGAGATTCAGTATCAGCCTGGGCGGATGAACTTAGTAGCCGATGCTTTGAGTGAAAAGCCCAGCCTGCGATGTTAACATCTTTGAGTGTCTCGAGAGTCTACGAGCAGTTGAGTACTTCTGGTTGGAGATTTCAGCCGGGTGATCTGTACTTATTGGTTTCTTCGATTCGGGTGGAACCGCAGATTGTGAGTAACATTAGGGAAGCGCAGAGGACTGATCCCTCGACTTGAAAGAAACTATCATGAATGAAGCGCATTGTATTCGGTATAGTGTGCATCCGAGCGAGAGAAAGTTGTACCATGCCTTGAAGTCTCACTACTGGTGGGCAGGTATGAAGAGCGACATTTATGGTTTTGTTGCTAAGTGTTTGAATTGCCAGCAGGTCAAGGCTGAGAGGAAGAGACCTGGTGGTTTGCTGCAGAGTTTAGAGGTGCCCCAATGGAATTGGGAGCACATCGCCATGGATTTTGTGACTCATTTACCTCGATCGAATAGGGGACGCGATGCGATTTGGGTGGTGATTGATAGACTTTCGAAGTCAGCCCATTTCATTCCCTATGATGTGAGGTGTTCGATGAAGAAAACGACGAAGTTGTATGTCGACCATGTGGTTAGATTGCATGGAGTGCCTGTTTCGATAGTGTCCGATAGAGATCCAAGATTCACATCTCGATTTTGGAAGAGTTTGCAGGCAGTGTTGGGCTCGAGATTGGCTTGAGTACAGCCTATCACCCCCAAACAGATGGTAAGTCTGAGCGGACCATTCAGACTTTGGAAGATATGCTGCGTGCAATGGTGATGGAATTCAATGGTTGCTGGCAGGATTCCTTGTCCTTAGTCGAGTTTTCGTATAACAACAACTACCAAGTGACTATCGGGATGGCTCCATTTGAAGCTTTGTATGGTCGCAAGTGCAGATCTCCAATCTGTTGGGAAGAGGTTGGTGAGAAACAGCTTTCTACTTCTGAATTTGTGCAACACATGAAAGATCAGATTGATTTGATTCGGAGTAGGATGAAGGATGCACAAGATAGATATACCAGCTATGCTAACCGAAGACGTCGATTTCAAGAGTGTTATGAGATTCAGATTTAAGGTCAAATTGGCTCCTAGATTCGTTGGTCCTTTTGAGATTGTTGAGCGGATTGGACAGTTGGCTTATAGATTGAGGCTGCCTGATGAGTTAGCAACGATACATGATATTTTTCATGTGTCAATGTTGAGGAAATATGAGCCAAATCCTTCCCATGTTTTAAGAACGGACAAAGTTGAGCTGGATTCTACCTTGAGCTATGTGGAATATCCAGTGCAGATTTTGGATAGGAAGGAGAAGCAGTTGAGGAACAAGATAATTCCGTTGGTGATGGTCCAATGGAGTAAGCATGGCTGAGAATAAGCTACCTGGGAGGTTGAGGAGAAGATGAGACAAGACTGGCCTCATCTATTTGAGCACTGACAGTGAGAATTCTAGGTAATTTCAAAGCTTTGATTCGAATTTGCTTCGTTGTTTGTGTTTCGATTTGAATGTTTGATTGTTTCTGCCCCTGTGTTTGCCTTTGACTTCGAGGATGAAATCTCTTAAGGTGGGGAGAATGTGAGGAATCAGATTTTAGATTTGTGATTAATCGGTTTTGTGTGGGATTAGTCACGAGAATTGAGATTTTCAGATTTCATCGTTGGTTTTTATCGGGTGAGGAAATTTGGAGTCGAATTGGTGAAATTGTGATAGAAATCTGATTTCCCCAGCGTTTAGATGTTAACGCTTTATTTTAGCGCATTTCAGACGTAAACGCAGGTCAATGGTACTGTATGTTAGATTAGATGCCCAACTAGCCAACTTGTGGCGTGTGGGTTGATAGACTCTTGTATATGACAATCTTTATATATGATATTCGCATTTATCCATATGACATTCTTTACTTTCATTGTGTGTATGATGATTTACAATTGCGTTGAGTAAAGACCTAGAATGCACTAAATGTGTATGTTAGATGTGATAGTGGGTATGACGGCTATCATGAAACACATCTAATAGTCACTGTGTATTCTGAACTGTTCCTAGTCGATTGGGCCGTCAAAATGAGGATAAGGCCGCCCGAGTTCGAGACTAGTATCTGCGATGCGAAGTACCATGTTTCATTGGTAGGGAACATTGTGATGTTCTGAGCATGCAGATAGATAGTGACCTGGTGATCTATCGAACTACCCTCCTTCGGACTTTCCAAGTGGTTACCATTTGTCGAGTGGATAAGTCCGAGGTCTTGGTTGTACTGATTAGTCCTCACGACTCGAAACATCATTGAGACTCTACATGATAGGCGTCTCACTTTGACCCGTTTGCCTACTCCCTTGGGGTCGTAAGGCGTCGGGATTGGGTGAGACCCCGATGCATGTAGGAGTCGATGCATCGTTGTCGAGGATTCACCGCTCGAAGACATGCGTGGATATCCTATGCTATCATAGGGGATAATAGTGTATAAATCTCTGGCCAGAGTACTAGAAGTGTTTTAGGTAAATGTGTTTACCTAGTTACACTCGCGATGTCACTATTCGATCTCCAAGATGTATGCATAGCTATCGGATCTTTAGCGACTCTCGATTTACCAATGGTCGTTGATCTGATCGTGATATATGGATTGAAAGGACCGTACTGTACGCTAACCACGACCAAATGTTTCTTGCAGGCACTATCAGTGATACCTAGGGGATCATGGGGCGATGTTGCTAGACGCTTAACCATGATCCGATGGGCAAGTCCGGAATTGTGATTCCGGAACCGCAATGGTTGTGGGCCCACGGCTAGCTGTATCCCTGAACCATTGAGGGTCACACAAGTACTGGATTCGAGATTCCCGCACGGATACTCAGCTCAATGTGTTGAGCACGAGAAGAGGATTTTGGGGAGTGCGACTTCCTAAAAGTCAACTCGGGTCAAATCGAGATTTCCCGACGTTGAGGGGCAAAACGGTCATTTTGCACTGGGGTTCTGAGAAATGGTTTTTCATATCATAATATTCAGTTTTGGAAACTGAGTCGATCGGTCCGATCTGATCGGCGATCGGAGTTACGATGAAGTCACAGTGGTGGGGATGAACCGAATTTTCACCCGTTGGACCCGGGCCCGTTGGGCCGGTCCAAGCCTACCACTTAGTCTATTTAATTAGAATTAGGAGACTTCATAACACAATGAACTTGCAACAATCCCTAAACCTAAGTGCTAAGTAGCCGCCCCTCCTCTCTCACAAAGCCGCCGCCGCCGCCTAGTTCCGCCTCCGCCGCCGTCGCCTCGAGTCGCCGGAATTCGTTCCGGCCAATTCGACGAGGAGAATCCGTCTGCGTAGATATTTTCAGGCCTTCTAGTGCAGGCTGACGAAGGAATCCCGCCTCCGGTCGTGGACCTGAATTTAATTAGACTTAGGAGACTTCATAACACAATGAACTTGCAACAATCCCTAAACCTAAGTGCTAAGTAGCCGCCCCTCCTCTCTCACAAAGCCGCCGCCGCCGCCTAGTTCCGCCTCCACCGCCGTCGCCTCGAGTCGCCGGAATTCGTTCCGGCCAATTCGACGAGGAGAATCCGTCCGCGTAGATATTTTCTGGCCTTCTAGTGCAGGCTGACGAAGGAATCCCGCCTCCGGTCGTGGACCTGATTGGCGTTATCTACCGCAATCTACCGTGAAGAGCCGGCGTTATTGTAATTCCGGTTGGATCCAGACTCAAGTGTCAACAAGGTATTCCTATTAAACACCCTATGAATGTCATAGATTTGAATTGTTCATAGTACTGATCGTCCCTCGGACATGTATTTTCTGTTCTTCCGCTGCCTCGCCGGGGGGCGTGATCCGGATCCCAAGAGTGGTATCAGAGCCATGGTTTTCGGATCTAATCAATATTTTGTGCCATAATTGTATCTAACATCTCAAATTTCAGATCGGAAAGATGAAAATTCCATGAACCAAGGGCCACGCAACCGCCGCATGCGGCGGCGCAACACTAGCGCACGATGGTGCGCGCGCAGGCGCCAGCGACCGCACATGGTCGCCGATCGTTGGGCGCAGCCTTGCGTGAATCGTCGCGCACCGTCGCCGCCAAGCGCACTTGTTGCGCGATGATAGAACGGCCGCCGAGACGCTTCTCGACGTTGCGCGCTGGACGCGCGAAACGGCCGCCCGTTGTAGCGCCGCTCCATGCGTCGTTGTGCGCCGCTGCGCGTGATGGCCGGCCGCTGCTGCTTCATTGATCGAGCGTTGGTCGACGCCTGGTCGCGCTGCTGTCCGGACGTTTGCGCCATGTCTCTCCGCTGGAGCGCGCAATCTGTTGCGCATGAAGTGCGGCGCTGGCTCGCCGCTAGGCGCTAATGCGCGCGGCGTCGCGCGCTGCCGCCGTGATTTTTCGTGGTGGTGGCGCCGCCGGCCGGCCGCCGCTCCGTCGAGTCTCCGGAGATGTCGTGACGGCGGGTCTGATTTCATCTAGGGTTTGGTTCGGGCCTGTCCCGGGCAGGCCGTGAAGTTTTCGGGCCGGTATGCGATATCGGGCCCGGTTTTGATCGATTTTGAAATTTTAAGATTTTTGGGCCTAGAATTGTTTTAATCCCAATTTGATACAATTAAAATTAGTAAAATGTGATTTTTATTATGAAATATGATTTTATAATGAAATATGATTTTGTTGATTAAAATTTGTTTTTATCGGCAAAATACGATTTTATTATAAAATACGATTTCGTAATCAGAATATGATTTTACGATAAATAATTAGATTATTTAAATTATGCATGTTAATTAGATTAATTGCATGATTGGGGTGATCGAGAGCCGTGCCCAATTTGTTAGGTGTATTCAATAGGTTTTGTATGATTTTGGTTTGTATATATTTTGATTATCATTTAAAGTGGGCCTGTTTGTGGCCCATTCCCACCCCTTGATAAATGTATCCCTTATCTGTCATAGTAAATTTAAATGTAAAATTACTAGATTTAGTTGGAGGACATCCGAAGACGGTGGACGATGACGATCAAGATATTGAAGACCGAAGATCTGTAAAACCGGAAAGCTTTGTAATAGGATTGAATTGCATATTGCATTACCCCTAGGATTGGACCCAGGTCCGTGTCTGGCAACCACGGACCGCATAGCTCTCGCGATCGATCATCCCAATATTTATTTATATATGTTGATATATCATCCGAAGACGGTGGACGATGACGATCAAGATATTGAAGACCGAAGATCTGTAAAATCGGAAAGCTTTGTAATATGATTGCATTGCATATTGCATTACCCCTAGGATTGGACCCAGGTCCGTGTCTGGCAACCACGGACCGCATAGCTCTCGCGATCGATCATCCCAATATTTATTTATATATGTTGATATATAGATTAGTTGAATCCGCATGTTGCATGTTTTAAATTAGATTTAAATATGCATGAGACCAAAATTTTTCAAAATAAAATCCCTCGTTTTAAATTTGATTTAAAACTTATATCAAGATAAATGTTTATTCGATAAACTAAAGGGTATTTAAAATTGTTTAAATTAACCCTATCTTCCATCAACAATGGGTGTACGTCGATGCTACCCGTATACATGGCCCGGCTCATATTATTGAGGGGGTCATGTATGCCGGAAAGCTGTCCACGCCATTGACAACCGTTGTGAGTCGGTTGGAACTCCCTTTAACGTTGGCTATTATTGGGGACGTTAAGGGGACCGTCCTTCACGACTCAACATTGATGGGTCATCTTGACACGTGATAGTAAACGGCGTCATATTATTGGGCCCTTACTGGACGTGAGGTGAATACATGGAGGTTGCACCGGTTGCAATCGGAAACTACCTTTTTGGGGTCATGGATGGCTAATATTATTCGGGTCCATGATCGCTTGATTGGGCTCCGTGTACCCACTAAAGAAACCTGTTTTCTCGATTTCATTAGAGGGTGGTGAAATCGTTAAAATTGTGGGAGGGTAATTCATAAAACTTAATGACCATGTTTTTATGTCTTAGCTTATATCTTATATAGTTAGTAATGTATGTCCGTTTTTTCTCTCAGTATAACTGCATATAAAATGGTTTCGATGAAAAACCCGCTCGCTGCTATACTGTATAGCAACAAGTTCACCGGTCTGAACTACCAAGACTGACTGCGGATCCTCAATCTTGTATTGGCTTCGGAGAAGCTCCTCTATACGATAGAGAAGACTGCTCCGAAGTTTGCCCCTGCCGATATCAGCCCTGAGGAGCTGGTAACGCTTAAACAATGGTGGGACGACGAGGTTAAAGCTCGGTGTTATGTGATGGAATCGATGTCCAATGAAATGCAACGGCGTTTTGAGAAGACGAAATATGCTGCTGACATACTTCATCATCTCAAAGAGCTGTACGGGGAGAACTCTCGACATGAGAGGTTCACGCCTGTCAAGGAGCTTATGACAAGACTCATGCGCGATGGGACTTCGGTCCGCGAGCATGGGGTTCGTATGATTGGGCTCGTTGAGAAGCTGTCGGGCCTTGATATCGCACTTCCACACGAGCTGTCTGTGGATGTACTTCTCCTCTCACTGCCTGCTGCATTTGACCCCTTTGTGGTCAACTTCAACATGAACAAGCTGGAAGCCACCCTTGAAGAGGTGGTTAACATGCTCGTAGTGTTTGAAGGGACCATAAAGAAGGACAAACCCGTCCTCCTTCTGGGTTCTCCTTCCTCTGCGAAGAATCGCACTTCCACACGAGCTGTCTGTGGATGTACTTCTCCTCTCACTGCCTGCTGCATTTGACCCCTTTGTGGTCAACTTCAACATGAACAAGCTGGAAGCCACCCTTGAAGAGGTGGTTAACATGCTCGTAGTGTTTGAAGGGACCATAAAGAAGGACAAACCCGTCCTCCTTCTGGGATCTTCTTCTTCTGCGAAGAAGGGGCCTAGACGCAAGAGCAAGAAGCGTTGGGGATGAACCGAATGTTCACCCGTTGGACCCGGGCCCGTTGGGCCGGTCCAAGCCTATCACTTAGCCTATTTAATTAGACTTAGGAGACTTCATAACACAATGAACTTGCAACAAACCCTAAACCTAAGTGCTAAGTAGCCGCCCCTCCTCTCTCACAAAGCCGTCGCCGCCGCCGCCGCCGCCTCGAGTCGCCGGAATTCGTTCCGGCCAATTTGACTAGGAGAATCCGTCCGCGTAGATCTTGTCAGGCCTTCTAGTGCAGGCTGACAAAGGAATCCCGCCTCCGGTCGTGGACCTGATTGGCGTTATCTACCGCAATCTACCGTGAAGAGCCGGCGTTATTGTAATTCCGGTTGGAGCCAAGCACAAGTGCCAACAAGGTATTCCTATTAAACACCCTATGAATGTCATAGATTTGAGTTGTTCATAGTATTGATCGTCCCCCGGACATGTATTTTATGTTCATCCGCTGCCTCGCCGGGGGGCGTGATCCGGATCCCAACACTGTAGAGGGTGATCGCAGAGGCGAGAGTCAGTGATGAGGAGACATCTGCTACCAGGCGCGCGCGGATGCAAGAGTTGACAAGGAGAGGACACGTGTTAGTCAACTCAGTCGATTTGACTGCTGATGCGTTAGAGTGTTCAGCTGTTGGTTTTCAGCAGTGGCATGATCAGATGTCAACGCCAGCCAACTCAGCAGTGAGAGTTTAACGAGAAGCAGCAGTTAGCGTTAGCGCGCAAGCGTGAGAAGAAGTTGGGCGTTAGTCAACAGCTGAGTTGACAGCTGGTATTGTTAACGTGATTCAGCAGTTGCTAGTGTAAGATGCCAGTTTCAGCTGTTGGATCTATGCTACGTCGTTTTGATTAGTCGTTTAATATTTGAGTGTTGGTCAGGCGTGAAGAGATCTGATGCGCGATAGTTGTGTTTCAGAAGTTAGCGATGCGACGTCGTTTTGCTTGATTTAGCCGGAACCCTGATACGTCGTTGTTTTGATGTTATTTTAGATTCAGCTTTTGGTCGTTTTGAGAGAGATCTGTTCTCAGCTGTTGGATGTTGCGGCGTCGTTTGATGTTGTGTAATTGAAGTGCAACGTCTGTTGGTGTCGGCTGTTCCCGTTGAGAAGAAATGTTGGATTCAGTTGTAAGATTTCTATTGTAGCATTACCCGACGTCTGATTTAAGTGGAACAGCAGCTGTTGTATTGGATATTTATAGATAAGTGTTGAGCGACACTTAGATTTTTTTCCACTCGATATTTCTTATCTCCATTTTCGAAACCCTTCACCCCGAACATTTCTTCCCTAGATTTCTGTCGATTCTAGCCGTTGTTTTAAACGAGATTGGTGGCGTTGAACTCATTTTGAGTTGCTCTTTCGATTGATGCTAGCCAGGAGGTCTAAATCGACGTTGGAGAGAAACTCGAATTAGCTGGTGTTCGAGGATTTCTTGAGAAATCTGATTCGTGAGTTATTCAGCTCTTTTGAGCTTTTGGATTTGAGGTTCAGGATAGCTTCTGCCGTGATTAGCAAAACCCGGAGGAAGCTGGTTCTCTTAGGCTGAGTTCTGTCGTGCCTTTGAGAAATCTGTTGAGGTAGATTGAAGCTATGAGGTAAGAATTGGAGCAGCTCTTAACAGCTTCGAGCATGAGCATGACTATATTTCGTGTTATGAATTCTGTGTTGAATTGATGGCTGAATTACGTGAACAGATTTTACCTGATTTGGTTATTGATGTTCCATTTTCACGTATGGTTATTGTATGCATTTAGAATTGATTATTGAATGGCATTCATGCATAAATCTTGAGCAAGATTGATTGATTGATGTCCTGATTGAGAGCCATTTTGTGACCTGCTGACTGAGTTTTCGTGCCTGAAAGGTCCAACGCTATCATCGGAGTGGTGACTGCCAGATTCGAGTGTCTACCACCGAGCTGTGATGGGCTGACGGGCCCTGAAGATCACGGACCGATGATTTCCCCGGTTGATACACTGTGTGGGTATAGAGGCCTTTGATGATTTTCCAGTTGATACACTGGTCTTGATTATCGATTCCTTGACAGCTTCATGCATTTCATAACTTGATTTATAGCATGTTGCATGATTTGCTGTTTTTATGGCTCTTCGTACTGACGCTTGACCTCGTATTTGTTTTCTGCTTTTGTGTTGTTTGGGTCTGTGTTACCCATTTGCAGGATCTACAGGTAACCAAGCTGGACCGAGTGGAGCGCCAGCTGGTCGATCCCCATTTCCTTGAGTCCAGTTATATATTGTATTATGTATTGAACCAGGGAATGCCCTGTGTTTTTATGTATTGGGGATCCGTATCTGATATGATATTTGATGTTACCTGTTTTTGTATGAGTTTTATTTAACTCGTATTTTGATTATTGATATTTTGAATGATGATTTTAGTTCAGGCCCAAATTATTTCGAAGATTTTTAAGCCTTGTATTTACGCTTCCATGATTATGTGCTTTAATCGATCCGTATCTGATATGATATTTGATGTTACCTGTTTTTGTATGAGTTTTATTTAACTCGTATTTTGATTATTGATATTTTGAATGATGATTTTAGTTCAGGCCCAAATTATTTCGAAGATTTTTAAGCCTTGTATTTACGCTTCCATGATTATGTGCTTTAATCTTGAGTGATTAGCACGGGGCCTGACAATGTGCATTAGGGTTGGGCTGTTAGGCCCATGAGTCAGGGGAGGTGCGTGTTTAACTGCTGGTGCTGTCTCAATTCCCTTAGAGATCAGTCTTACCCTTCCCCTACCGCCGGCCCTATCCCCAGCAGAGATATTATTACTCGTTAAGATCTGGCATCACACTTTTACAGCCCACATGGCCAACCAGATCAAGCGGATCAATGTCAGCAGATTGACGTACGAGAATTTCCCAGGAGGTCACTCATCCCAGTACTGTTCTCACCTTTGCACGCTTAACTCAACAAGAAGTTGAGGAAATCAATGGTCTTCACCAGATTTTGTGTGGTATGTGAAGAAGAAGATCTGCTTCGATCTAGAGCGAAGGCTGAGCGAGATCGCTAGAACCGGTTGTGCTTCTAATGTGTGGACTCCTAGAATTTTAGGTAGTTGATCGTGTGCTCTTGCGAGTTTCTCCTTCTTAGATTGAGTTGGGCTTGAGGCTTAAGGGTATTTAGCTCTTAGATTCATCAATCTGTATGAGAGTATTCGAATAGTTTTTTGGTGAGCTCCTGCCTTGTTATATCTCTGCTAGCCGTTCCCTGTTGTGAGTCCTCTTTGTTATCTATGATGTCCATTGCTGTTGAGCTAACCTGTTGTTATCAGGATGCGTGTCATGGAGCGCACGGGTAGCTCCCCTCCTCTCACATGCTCTATGGCCCTTTGTTCTAGAGTTGTTCTAGTGCTTCGTGTGATTGAGCGCCAGGGTTGCTCCCTTTCTCTCACATGTACTACGGCCATTCCTGTATGTATTTAATCTGGTATCGTGTGTGATCGAGCGCCCGGGTAACTCCCCTTCTCTCACACATTTGGTGACCACTTCTGTTCTGATAGCCAGCGGTGTGCTGTTTCTGTAAGCTTTGTACCTCCAGTCGTGGAGTTGTTCTTTGAGCCCTGTATCTCCAGCTGTCGAGTTGTTTTGAGAGCTTTGTTCCTCCAGCTGTTGGTTTGTTTATGTGTGTGTTGTATTCCCAGCAGTTGAGCTGCTCCTTGAGCCCCAATGCCTTTCGTGGCACCATTCAGGAATTTTCACGACATATTTATGTTGCATGTTTTATTGACTGCTGTTGTTATTGCTCTTCGTACCGAGGTTTAACCTCGTTTGTGTTTCCTTGGGCCTGCTTTGGCTGTGTCTTGGCCATTGCAGGCCTTTTTAAGGTGGTTCAGCTGGTCCGAGACTGAGGCGGCTGTTGCAGCCCTAGGCGTTAGTTCCCAGTTATATATATATATATATATATGCTATATCGAGTCATTGCGAGGGGATGCCCTGTGTAGGTGTTGTATTGATTCTATTTGTGATTGGTTGTATATATATATTGGATAATTGAGATTTTATGCAGTCAACTTTTGATGCAAAGCTTATATTTTAAGTATGCGTGTACTTTAAATGATGGAATTTCAGTCATGCCAAAGAGAAAAATTTTATCAACTTTTAAGCTTCCGTTTGTGTGCTTTATCTCTGGTTTAGATCACGGGGCCTAACAGCCTCCAGTTCGGGAGATAGATTTCAGCATTTAATTAATGTTAGGTATGCAACCAATGTCCAAATCTCCTTACAAAATGGCACCTGTAGAATTGGAATAATTAAAGGAACAACTTGATGATTTTCTTGGCAAAGGGTACATTCGACCAACGTTTCCCCTTGGGGCGCTCCCGTGTTATTTGTACCAAAGAACAATGGGTCAATAAGATTATGTATCTATTATAGCCAACTGAACAAAGCTCCTGTAAAGAATAAATATCCATTGCCTCACATAGATGATTTGTTTGATCAATTTCAAGGTCATCTGTGTATTCTACGATTGATTTGAGATCAGGATATCATCAGTTCAGAGTGCAAGAAGAAGATATTCCAAAAACTGCCTTCAAAACGAGTTATGGCCATTATGAATATATAGTCATGCCATTTGGATTGACAAATTCTCCAATAGCATTTATGGGATTAGTGAACCGAATATTTCAGAAATATTTAGATAAGTTTGTGATAATCTTCATTGATGATATTCTAATCTATTCTAAGAACTGTAATGGTCTTGCAGAGCATTTGAGAATCATTTTGTATATTTTGCGAACTAAAAAGTTATATGCTAAGATGACTAAGTGTGAAGTTTGGTTAGATCGAGTTGGTTTCTTTGGAATATGATCCCAGGTGATGGGATTGCTGTTGATCCTAGAAAGGTTAAGGAAGTGATCAACTGGCCTAGACCTAAATCTTTTCCAGAATTAGTTTTATGTGATTAGCTGGCTATTATCGCAGATTCATTGAAGGATTCTCCAGCATTGCAAAGACAATTACTCATTAACTCAAAAAAATATGCCTTATGTCTGGACAGAATATTGTGAAGCCAGTTACATTGAGCTGAAGAAGAGATTGACCAGTGCACCAGTGTTGACTTTTTCTTCCGATTCAGGTAATTTTACTCTGTGATGTGTCCCATAGAGGTCTGGGATGTATACTTATGCAAAAAGGTCGAGTAGTAGCATATGCCTCACGCCAATTGAAGCCACATGAGACCATATATCCGATTCATGATCTGTAACTCGCAACCATTGTATTTTCTTTAAAGATCTGGTGTCACTACTTATATGGTGAGACTTTCGAAATTTATCCTGATCTGGAACTCGCAACCATTTTTATTTCTTTATAGAACTGAAGTATTTGCTTTCGCAAGCGGAATTGAATGTGAGACAGAGATGCTGGTTAGATTTTATAAAAGATTTTGATTACGAAATCAAGTACTATCCTGGAAAGTTGAATGCAGCTGATGATGCTTTGAGTAGAAAGCTATGTAATCTATCCTTATCTAAGATAGGTGTATCTTGATTAATTCAAGAATTTTGCACTGCTGGTGTAAAAGTAGAAACAGATACACAATCTATCATAATCTGTGCAATTCAAGCTGAACCATAATTGTCGGTAATGATTAAATAAGAACAAAAAGTTGATCCGAATATTCAGAATTCAATAGAAAAAGTTAGATATGCACACCAGTCAGAATATCGAGTCAGTTATGAGGGTGTTCAATATGTGATTACTCGTATACTGGTGCCATATATTGCAGAATTGAGACAAAAAATCTTGAAAGGAGCACATTGCAGTCGATTTAGTATTCCAGGTGGCAGAAAGATGTATAATGATTGAAGAGTCAGTTCTGGTGGAAAAAGATGAATACCGATGTGATAAACTTTGTATCAAGATGTCTGAATTGTCAACATGTTAAAGAAGAGAGGAAGAAACCAGGTGGTTTGTAGCACAGTTTAGCCATTCCAGAATGGAAATGGGATCATATTTCCATGGACTTTGTCACGAAGCTACCAAGATCAACAAAAGGTTGCGATGATATTTGGGTCGTGATTGATCTATTAACCAAATCTTCTTGCTTTATTCTGTATAAAATGACCTACAGACATGATCAGGTGGCTGAGATTTATGTTACAAATGTGGTTATATTGCATGGTGTGCCTCAATATATCGTTTCAGATCGAGATCCTCGATTTACTTCTCATTTTTGGAGTAATCTTCAGGAAGCTCTTGGTAATAGATTACATATGAGTACAGCATACCATCCTCAAACTGATGGACAGTGAGAACAGAATATCCGGGCTTTAGCGGATACGTTACGAGCCATAGTGCTAGATTTTGGCACAAACTAGCAAGATTCATTTCCTCTTACAGAATTTTCTTATAACAACAGCTATTGGACAAGTATCGGGATGGTTCCTATTGAAGCTTTATATGGTAAGAAATGCAGATCAACATTATACTGGGATGAATCCAAGAAACACCAAATGTAGGGCTAGATATGATCAGTGATATGGCTAAGAATGGAAGATCATTCATATGAGAATGAATATAGATCAAGAACTACAATACAAATATGCGAAAATCAGACGCTGACCTTTTTATTTTGAACAGGGACAGAGTTCCTGAAAATATCAACATTCAAAGGCACGACCAGATTTGGGAAGAAAGGAAAGCTATACCTGAGATTTATTGAGCAATACGAAATTCTCGACAAAGTCGATGATCTTGCATATCGACTTGCCCTTCCCCCATATCTTTCTGCTATTCATTATGTCTTTCATGTCTCATGTTGAGAAAATATCTGCCAGACCCATCTCACGTTCTTCAACCAAACGAGGTACAACTGGATGAGTGTTGAGCTACTTCGAACATCCGATACAGATTCT
Organism: Dorcoceras hygrometricum; assembly: GCA_001598015.1. NCBI lineage: Eukaryota > Viridiplantae > Streptophyta > Magnoliopsida > Lamiales > Gesneriaceae > Dorcoceras > Dorcoceras hygrometricum. The sequence continues at coordinate 79,405 of KQ996507.1, read as the reverse complement.
TGATCGCAAAGAGAATCAACTCAGACATAAGTCCATCTCGTTAATCAAAGTGCAGTGGAGCCGACACGGAGTTGAAGAAGCAACATGGGAGCCAGAAGAGGATATAAGACTTAACTTTCCAGAGCTGGTTCACTAAAGTGAGTTTTTACTTCAGTGTATTATCTTATGTGTCTAGATTGCGTTTGATTTCGAGGAAGAAATCCTTTTTAAGGGCGGGGTAGTAATGTGAGGAATTCGATTAATCGAGGTTTATTTAGGGGAAAGATCGTAATTTGGGTAGATCAGTTTATGCACGAGCTGATCGGGTGTTTTTGTGCTGAGCTAATATGCCAAGTGAAGCAAAGTATATCAGGGTGTACTGGTGAGTTTTTCATTTAGGATCGGCTTATAGAGTGGATCGGTTATTAGAGATCAGCAGACGCGAGCTGATCTGTTGTCGCGTGCTGATTTGAGCAGTGTCAATTGAGTTGACTATCATGAGATTCTCCAAGTATCGGGACTGCGATCTGGAGCGTCGCAAACTGATATGGATGTTGTAAGCTGAATAGAGCACTAAGCTCAGCTGTGTTGATCCTAGCCAGTACTGATGGTGCGATCTGATCTGAGCATATTCGAGATGTTATGAGTTACCGAGCTGATCTGTGTGAGCGTGTTGAACTTCATGCCAGCTAGTTGTTCTGAGTACCCGAGCCGATCTGTGTGCTTGCTGAACTGCATGCCTAAGCTGGATAGAGCGTAGCTGCCTCAGCTGATCTGAAGGCATGGTAACCCAGATCTGCAGAATGTAAGAGAGATAGATATATGACTGTTGACCAACACTTAGTCATATTTTGCTGCCACAAGAAAGACTTATCTTTTGAGAATCATCCTTATCGTTAGAGTGTCATAGTTATCTACGACCACCGCTTCATCGATGGTCTGTCACAAGTCATAGTTATCTTGAGAGAACTTCCAATTCCAACTTTTGTCAATAAAAACCTCGTGCCACCGTTCATCTGACCGGAAAAATTTTGATCGACAGTGCTACAGTCAATTTCAAGCTCTCAATATCGTACCATATTGGATTTGATCAAGGCCAAACTGAGAGGTCGAACTGAGAAAGAAAAGAGGACCTTCGGGAGATTTTATTCTCGATTTCCAGTCAATTTTGGAGCACCGTAAGAATCATGAGTAGAGGTATAATCCGATATCATTCAAGATCGGATAAAATACTCAAGATTGATATGATTCTAGAGTATCCCTGAAATCACACTCTTGATTGTCTTCTTGTTTTTGTTGGTTGAACGTGAATATGTGTTTACTTTTTAGAAAAAAAGATTTACTGTTGGTTATATTGATGCATCTTGATATGGTTGCATTCATCATGAGCCTGAAACCGAAGCACGAAGGCAGAACAACCTAGAGTGTGAGAGAATTTTGGGAGTTATAGTCGAGTGGCATAGGATGTAGATCGACTCCTAGAGCCATAATACTCACTATAGTTGCGCCAAAGTCAGGGTTTGAGATATTGAGCACCACCCCGAATGGGAGAGTCGGTGGTTGGCTTGAGATTTTATTCCCCGGGATCCCAAGAAAAATCAATTTGCATCTATCTATATAGCTTTGTTTTCAGGTTCTGAATGACAACCAATATCAGCTTGCTGGAAAAAAATGGTGTTTAATTCTTAATTCCTCTTTAAGATGTGATTAGCACCCAAGGTCCCCACAAAGACCTTCATCGAAAACTTTATGAAGAGCCATACTTTTGTTGACTGCAGCATTGCTACATCATTCCCAATAGGTAGAATGTCATCAACATAAAGCACGAGGAACGTTACAACGTACATTATAAACATCTTGTACATGAACAAATCCTCAAGGTTCTTTAAGAAACAAACTTACTTAATCGTTTCATCAGATCTCAGGTTCCAACTTCTCGATATCTGCTTGAGACCATAAATTGATCTATGAAGCTTACGTACCTTATGTTTTCTTCCAACAGATGTGATTCTCTCAGGCTGCGTGTGAGACACGAAAGTTTAGAAAGACTAATTGATATTAATCGGGTTTAGTATAGACCAGATTTGGCTGGAACAGATCTGGGATGAGCCAGTTGTGAGTTGGTATGCTTGGCTTAGTTATCGGGTCTGTATAAGTCCTTGAATTAGATCTTGAGAGTTGGAGAATTTCCACGGGAATTGATCAGATGTGAGTGTTGGTGATCACGCTCAGTTGTGGTGATGGAATCTTGTATCGCAGTCGTCCAGAGGTGATCTAGCGTGTTTTATATGACAAGTAGCTAAACTACGTCGTTTGGATTAGTTGAACGACAGCGTTTGGTTTAGTGGGCGAGATTCGGATTTGAGTAGCGTTGGTCTTCAGATTTCGATAGGATCTGAGTGTTGCGATGCGACGTGTTTAGCATTTCAGATTCGAGTAGCGGGTGACGTGTCCAGATGTGACAGTAGACTCTGTGCGACGTCGTTTGGGTAAGTCAAGATCTGTTTTGACGTAGAGTCATATCTGATGTGAGATTCAGATCCGAGTGGGAAATCAGTTTTGAGACTTAAGTGTCGGTGGGTATTGTTCATCATATTTGAGCAGATTTGACCTTTAAATAGAGGATTTCGCCTTCGTTCATTATTATTCATCTTTGACACTTAGAATATTTCCCGATTGCAAATTCTGTCGCGATACTCTGGCTAATGTTCACCGTAACTCTTTTTCTCCGATTGTCGGCGGTAGGCAACTTCGATTGAAGTAAGAGTGGTAGCTCTGGACTCCTCTTGCTAAGACGATTCGTTTGGTACTACTGTAGAAGCTTGCATAAAGCTGGAGAGGTTCGCGAAGACATCTCCCTTCTGTAGTCTGTATAAGCATGGCTTTGCTTCTGCCGCTCAGGTAGCTCGTTGGGTAAGTGTTAAGATCCTACCTTGTGATTCGTTTAGATCCTTCTGTTGTGTTAAAAGGGTAGGACAGATTTGGTTGAGCTCGTAGCTCCCAATTCGTAGTTTCTGTGCTACTCCCTGAGCTAGTATCTGTGTTTGGCTTAGCAGGTGTGAGATATGTGTTGCTCGGGACTGCTTTGTTGTAATTGTAGCTCAAAAGACTTAAGGTACGGATGTGAGCTTGTTTTACAGCTTTGGATTGAGCATGGGTGATTATGCGTGCTGCTGTGTATGCCTTGCATCGTTGTATATGTTCTGTGTTGGAGATATTTGTTGCATACACGAATTTGTCATATTGAGCTCAGATCTGTTTAAGCCGTTCCTTGTTGTGTTGATCTGTGAGTATCAGGGTTCTTGTTTTGAGGACGAGCGGGTAACTCCCGTATACCTCATCTCCCTGCTGGGATCTGTTAGCCGCTATGAGCGGAGTGGGTAGCTTCCACATCTCATGAGCTAGGCAACAGTAGGTTGAGTGTTGTGTTTTGCACCTGATACCGTGTGTTGAAACGAGTGGGTAGCTCCCATATAATCACACACCATGGCCACATCCAGTTGTATCTGTCTTTGATTAGTGATCAGCTTTGAGTTGCCTTCGAGATTCTGGCTCCCTGCTATTGGTTGTAGCCTTCTGTTTGTACTCAGCTGTCCATGCATAGCATTTGCATATTATCTGTTGCTTTCCATTAGCTTTTTTATGTTGCTCTCCATACTGGGGTTTGACGCCGTGTCCCTCTGGGGCTGGTGTTTGTTTGCCTGTGTGTATTGTTCAGGTTTTTCCCTGGTTACTCAGCTGGTCGTGGAGTTGACCCAGCTGAAGGTGCCCCAGGAGGTGGTTAGAGTGTCCCAGTTAGCGTGTAGAATATATGTATCAATACTGTTAGTCGGGGGATGCCCTGTGCTTTATTGTATTCAGTTGTAGTGTTGCTGATTTGTGCTTGATGCATGCTGTACTGTTGTACTGTGGCTTTTAGCCTTGTGTATTTTGTAAACTGGGATATTTTGAGTATTGTAGTATTTTAAATTATGTTTTTTATTAGTGAGTCCAAAAGCAAAAAATTTTAGCCACTATTTTAAATGCTTTCGCTATGGTTGCGTGGTTAAACTCTGTGTTTGTGCACGATGCCTGACATTTTTGGTATCAGAGCTTAAGCTGGGATAAGCACGATTTGTTTGATCCACTTGAGTCTAGGCACAGTGTTATTTGTTGCATGTGCTTGACTATGTGATTTAATTGTTATGTGATATATTTGTTACTGTGTGATCTTACCCTCTTAGTGCCTTCGTAGATGCCTCCTAGACGTAGGGGTAGAGGTAGAGGGCAGTTTTAGGAAGAATCCGAGGGTCAGAACGAGGAAGTGCAGCGTAGTGTTCCTCATCGTGGTCGTGATAGACAAGTTGAGATTGAGGTAGATGAGCTGGCAGCCCGTGTGGACGACATGGAACTTGTGATGGCGAGGTTTCAGCGGATGAACACTCAGACGTTTAACGGTGATGATCCTAGTTCCGATGCGGAGTCCTGGTTGCAGCACATTACCGGGTTGTTTGACCGTGTCAGGTATGATGAAGAGCGTAGGCTGAGTTTTGCTACGTTTCAGTTGAGGAGAGGTGCCGAGCGTTGGTGGAGAGGCGCTTCGAGGACTCTAGAGGAGACAGGTGTAGGGATCACGTGGAACAGCTTTTGTACTGCCTTCCGTCAGGAGTACGTTCCAGAATCCTTTGTGAACGCCAGGGAGCGTGAGATTGATAACCTGGTACAGGGGACTATGTGTTAGAGTAGATGCCCAACTAGCCAACTTGTGGCGTGTGGGTTTTATAGACTCTTGTACAAACAGTCTTTATATATGATATTCGCATTTTCTTATATGGCATTCTTTACTTTCATTATGTGTGTAATGATTTGCAATTGTGTTGAGTTGTTCCTCATCGTGGTCGTGATAGACAAGTTGAGATTGAGGTAGATGAGCTGGCAGCCCGTGTGGACGACATGGAACTTGTGATGGCGAGGTTTCAGCGGATGAACACTCAGACGTTTAACGGTGATGATCCTAGTTCCGATGCGGAGTCCTGGTTGCAGCACATTACCGGGTTGTTTGACCGTGTCAGGTATGATGAAGACCGTAGGCTGAGTTTGGCTACGTTTCAGTTGAGGAGAGGTGCCGAGCGTTGGTGGAGAGGCGCTTCGAGGACTCTAGAGGAGACAGGTGTAGGGATCACGTGGAACAGCTTTTGTACTGCCTTCCGTCAGGAGTACGTTCCAGAATCCTTTGTGAATGCCAGGGAGCGTGAGATTGATAACCTGGTACAGGGGACTATGTGTTAGAGTAGATGCCCAACTAGCCAACTTGTGGCGTGTGGGTTTTATAGACTCTTGTACAAACAGTCTTTATATATGATATTCGCATTTTCTTATATGGCATTCTTTACTTTCATTATGTGTGTAATGATTTGCAATTGTGTTGAGTAAAGACCTAGAATACACTAAAGCGTATGTTAGATGTGATAGTGGGTATGACGGCTATCATGAAACAAATCTAATAGTCGCTGTGTATTCTGAACATGTTCCTAGTCGATTGGGCCGTCAAAATGAGGATAAGGCCGCTGAGTTCGAGACTAGTATCTGCGATGCGAAGTACCATGTTTCATTGGTAGGGAACATTGTGATGTTCTGAGCATGCAGATAGATAGTGACCTGGTAATCTATCGAACTACCCTCCTTCGGACTTTCCAAGTGATTACCATTTGTCGAGTGGATTATGTCTGGGGTCTTGGTTGTACAAATTAGTCCTTATTACTCGAAACATCATTGAGACTCTACATGATAGGTGCCTCACTTTTACCCATTTACCGACTCAGTTGGGGTCATCAGGTGGCGGGGTTGGATGAGGTCCCGATATATGTAGGAGTCGATGCTTTATTGTCAAGGATTCACCGCTCGCCTTTGTGCGTTGATATCATATGCTATCTGAGGAGATAATAGTGTGACAAATCTTTGGCCAGAGTACTAGATGTGTTTTAGGTAAATGGGTTTACCTAGTTACACATGCGATGTCACTATTTGATCTCCAAGATGTATGCATAGCTATCGGATCTAAGTGGGCCTGTTTGTGGCCCGTTCCCACCCCTTGATAAATGTATCCCTTATCTGTCATAGCAATTTAAATGTATATTACTAGATTTAGTGGGAGGACATCCGAAGATGGTGGAGATGACGATCAAGGTATTGAAGACCGAAGATCTGTAAAACCGGAAAGCATTGTAATAGGATTGCATTGCATATTGCATTACCCCTAGGATTGGACCCAGGTCCGTGGCTGGCAACCACGGACCGCATAGCTCTCGCGATCGATCATCCCAATGTTATTTATATATTTGATATATAGTTTAAATGAATCAGCATGTTTGCATGTTTTAAATTAGATTTAAATATGCATTAGACCAAATTTTCAAAAATTAAAATCCCTCGTTTTAAATTTGATTTAAAACTTATATCAAGATAATTGTTTATTCGATAAAGAAAAGGGTATTTAAATTTGTTTAAATTAACCCTACCTTCCATCAACAATGGGTGTACGTCGATGATACCCGTATACATGGCCCGGACTCATATTATTGAGGGGGTCATGTATGCCGGAAAGCTGTCCACGTCATTGAAAATTGTTGTGAGTCGGTTGGAACTCCCTTTAACGTTGGCTCATATTATTGGGGACTTTAAGGGGACCGTCCTTCACGACTCAACATTGATGGGTCGATCTTGACACGTGATAGTAAACGGCGTAATATTATTGGGCCCTTACTGGACGTGAGGTAAATACATGGAGGTTGCACCGGCTGCAATCGGAAACTACCTTTTAGGGGTCATGGATGGCTGATATTATTCGGGTCCATGATCGCTTAATTGGGCTCCGTGTACCCACTAAAGAAACCTGTTTTCTCGATTTCATTAGAGGGTGGTGAAATCGTTAAAATAGTGGGAGGGTAATTCATAAAACTAAAAATGACCATGTTTTATGTCTTAGCGTTTATTATTTATATAGTCAGTAATGCATGTCTGTTTTCTTTTCAGTATAACTGCTATAAAAAAGTTTCAATGAAAAATCCACTTGCTGCTATACTGGATAGCAACAGGTTCACTGGTCTTAACTATCAAGACTGGCTCCGCAACCTTAATCTTGTACTGGCTTCGGAGAAGCTTCTCTATACGATAGAGAAGTCTCCTCCAGAGGAAACCCCTGCCTGTATCAGCCCTGAGGAGCTGATTACGCTTAACCAATGGCGTGACGATGAGGTTAAGACTCGATGCTATGGTTTTGGCTTCGGAGAAGCTTGTCTATGCGATAGAGAAGTCTCCTCCGGAGGAAACCCCTGCCTGTATCAGCCCTGAGGAGCTGATTACGCTTAACCAATGGCGTGACGATGAG
>KQ996507.1:31167-50105 GCA_001598015.1 Dorcoceras hygrometricum | reverse complement strand
CTTGGTTGTACTGATTAGTCCTCACGACTCGAAACGTCATTGAGACTCTACATGATAGGCGTCTCACTTTGACCCGTTTGCCGACTCACTTGGGGTCATAAGGCGTCGGGATTGGGTGAGACCCCGATGCATGTAGGAGTCGATGCATCGTTGTCGAGGATTCACCGCTCGCAGACATGCGTGGATATCCTATGCTATCTGAGGGGATAATAGTGTATAAATCTCTGGCCAGAGTACTAGAAAAACGTCATTGAGACTCTACATGATAGGCGTCTCACTTTGACCCGTTTGCCGACTCACTTGGGGTCATAAGGCGTCGGGATTGGGTGAGACCCCGATGCATGTAGGAGTCGATGCATCTTTGACGAGGATTCATCGCTCGCAGACATGCGTGGATATCCTATGCTATCTGAGGGGATAATAGTGTATAAATCTCTGGCCAGAGTACTAGAAGTTTTTTAGGTAAATGTGTTTACCTAGTTACGCTCGCGATGTCACTATTCGATCTTCAAGATGTATGCATAGCTATCGGATCTCTAGCGACTCTCGATTTACCAATGGTCGTTGTTCTGATCGGGATATATGGATTGAAAGGACCGTACCGTACGCTAACCACGACCGACTGGTTCTTGCAGGCACTATCAGTGATACCTAGGGGATCATGGGGCGATGTTGCTAGACGCTTTACCATGATCCGTTGGGCAGGTCCGGAATTGTGATTCTGGGCCACAATGGTTGTGGGCCCACGGCTAGCTGTATCCCTGAACCATTGAGGGTCACACAAGTACTGGATTCGAGATTCCCGCACGGATACTCAGCTCAATGTGTTGAGCACGAGAAGAGGATTTCGGGAAGTGCGACTTCCTAAAAGTCAACAGGGGTCAAACCGGGATTTGACACTGTTGAGGGGCAAAATGGTCATTTTGCGATTTAGGGTTATATGATCTGAAAAATTGTTTTTCACATCATAACATTCAGTTTCGGAAACTGCGTTTCAGCATTCTGGTCCTTCGCGGTTTGGACAGTCTTCTCAGCCTTGGTTTTCAGGACCTCAGTTTGCTCAAGTGAATGCCATGAGGAGGGAGCAAGAAGAGGGCATGCCAGGAGGAGGAGTGATCGCAGGTACTTGTTTGTGATTTCCTGCGCGTGTGTTGTTTGATACAGGAGCATCACATTCGTTTATTGATGATGCATTTGTGGTTGATCATGGTTTTCATACCGCTACTTTGTGTGATGTTGTGTCTGTTGCGACTCTGTCGACGCGAGCATGTACTCCCAAGAGATTTTTCTGAATGGAATTCTTAGGTTTGGTGAGAGTGTGTTGCTAGCCAACCTGATCAGGATAGTGATGTGGGATTTTGATTGCATAGTTGGAATGGACGTGTTGTATGTTATAGGGCCATTGTGGGTTGTTTCCATGTCGTTGTGTGTTTTAGGCCCCATTCTAGCGAGAATTGGAACTTCTATGGCAATGATTCCCAGTCGAAGATTCCTTTAGTCTCTGCGATGGAGATGTTTAGTCTGTTTTCGTTGGAGAACGCTGGATTTATGATCTATGCTTTGGATGCATCTCCTTCTTTGCGCGTAGAGCTCAGTGACGTTCCCGTTGTTCACCATTTACCTGATGTGTTTCCGGAGGAGATTCCTATTTTTCCTCCGAAGAGGGAGATAGATTTCAGCATTGAGTTGGTACCTGGTACAACTCCCATCTAGCGAGCTTCGTATCGTTTAGAGCCTGCTGAGTTGAGGGAGCTTACGGTTCAGCTTAGAGACTTGCTGGAGAAGCGATTCATTAGGCCTAGTGTGTCCCCGTCGGGAGCGCCTATCTTGTTTGTAAAGAGGAATGACGGGTCGATGAGTATGTGCATTGAGTTTAGACAGTTGAATAAGGCGACAGTGAAGAATAAGTATCCTTTGCCGAGGATCGATGACTTGTTTGTTCAACTTCAGGGTTCGGCTATGTTTTCTAAGATCGATCTGCGTCTGCCTAGCCGGGGGGCGGATCCGGATCCCCAACACTATGTCCGTGGGAGAGTATGCCCGGAGGTTTTCTTCTCTTCTTGCGTATGTTCCGCATGTTTCTGGCCGAGAGCGGGCGAAGAGGAATAAGTTCTTGGAGGGGCTCAATGAAGAGTTGTATTCTTTAGTGTTGGCAGGTTCACCGACGAGTTATGTGGATGCGATGGACAAGGCTATGGATATTGAGGAGGGACTACAGAACCGTAGGCCTCGTGTTAGGCCTCAAGTGATGCAAGGTAACCGTCCCATGGTTTAGGTGGTGCAATCTACCCAGTCTGTGCAGTCATCCCAGCCACCCCAGCAGCAAGTAGTCTAACAGTCTGGACACCAGCGGTTTAGGCCTCGTGATCATCGGTTCAAGAAGAAGTCAGGTTCTAGTTCTTCTGGCTCGGGTAGTTCTAGCAGCGATAGTAGTTCCAAGGTCGAGTTTTGTGGCCAGTGTGGAGGAAAGCATCCTACAGCGCAGTGTGTAGGTGTGAAAGGTTCGTGTAACGTTTGTGGATAGTATGGACACTTTGCGAGAGTGTGTCCTTTGTCTGGATCACAGCATACCGCCGCCACACCACAGGGTCAAGGTGGATCGTCTAGAGGTCGTTCTTTTCCTGCTATGCACCAGAGGTTGGGAGAGCCTCAGTTTAGGCCGTTTCAGCATTCTGGTCCTTCGCGGTTTGGACAGTATTCTCAGCCTTGGTTTTCAGGACCTCAGTTTGCTCAAGTGAATGCCATGAGGAGGGAGCAAGAAGAGGGCATGCCAGGAGGAGGAGTGATCGCAGGTACTTGTTTGTGATTTCCTGCGCGTGTGTTGTTTGATACAGGAGCATCACATTCGTTTATTGATGATGCATTTGTGGTTGATCATGGTTTTCATACCGCTACTTTGTGTGATGTTGTGTCTGTTGCGACTCTGTCGACGCGAGCATGTACTCCCAAGAGATTTTTCTGAATGGAATTCTTAGGTTTGGTGAGAGTGTGTTGCTAGCCAACCTGATCAGGATAGTGATGTGGGATTTTGATTGCATAGTTGGAATGTACGTGTTGTATGTTATAGGGCCATTGTGGGTTGTTTCCATGTGTTCTCAGTCGAAGATTCCCTTAGTCTCTGCAATGGAGATGTTTAGCCTGTTGTCGTTAGAGAACGCTGGATTTATGATCTATGCTTTGGATGCATCTCCTTCTTCGCGCGTAGAGCTCAGTGACGTTCCCGTTGTTCACCATTTACCTGATGTGTTTCCGGAGGAGATTCCTATTTTTCCTCCGAAGAGGGAGATAGATTTCAGCATTGAGTTGGTACCTGGTACAACTCCCATCTAGCGAGCTTCGTATCGTTTAGAGCCTGCTGAGTTGAGGGAGCTTACGGTTCAGCTTAGAGACTTGCTGGAGAAGCGATTCATTAGGCCTAGTGTGTCCCCGTCGGGAGCGCCTATCTTGTTTGTAAAGAGGAATGACGGGTCGATGAGTATGTGCATTGAGTTTAGACAGTTGAATAAGGCGACAGTGAAGAATAAGTATCCTTTGCCGAGGATCGATGACTTGTTTGTTCAACTTCAGGGTTCGGCTATGTTTTCTAAGATCGATCTGTGTTTGGGGTATCTTCAGTTGCGCATTCGAGAGCAAGATGTTGTGAAAACTACTTTTTGTACGAGGTACGGGCATTATGAGTTCCTAGTTATGCCTTTTGGTTTGACGAATGCCCCCGCATTTTTCATGGATCTGATGAATCGAGTCTGTAGAGAGCTCATCGATCAGTTTGTGATTGTGTTTATCGATGATATTTTGGTGTACTCTAAGACTCCGATGCAGCACAAAGAGCATTTGAAGTTGGTTCTTCAGACGCTTCAAGACTCGCAGCTGTATGCTAAGTTCTCCAAGTGCGAGTTTTGGTTGGATAGAGTTGTGTTTCTGGGTCATGTCATTTCAGTGGAAGGTATTTCTATGGATCCCAGTAAGGTAGAGGTTGTTGTTAACTTGGAGCGCCCCAAGAATGTTTATGAGATTCGTAGTCTTGGGTTTGGCTGTCTATTATAGGCGTTTGATAGAGGGATTCTCTAGTATAGCTAAGCCGATGACGCAGTTGACTCATAAAGAAAAGAGGTTTGTTTGGACTGAGCAGTGTGAGAACAGTTTTCTGTTGCTCAAAGAGAAGCTACTTCAGCGCCTGTGTTAGCTTTGCCGTGCGGTTCCGGTGGTTTTGTGGTTTGTGCAGATGCTTCATTGAATGGATTGGGTTGTGTGTTGATGCAGAATGGTCGATTCATTGTGTGCCTCTCGTCAGTTGAAACTGCATGAGACTCGTTACCCAGTTCATGATTTGGAGTTGGCATCAGTGGTTTTTCCTTGATGATTTGGCGCCACTACCTATATGGCGAGCAGTTTGTGGTGTATTCAGACCACAAGAGCCTTCAGTATCTGTTTTCTCTGTCAGATTTGAACATGAGACAGCGTAGATGGATGGAGCAGCTAAAGGATTTTGATTGTGAAATCCAATATCAGCCTGGGAAGATGAATTTAGTTGCTGATGCATTGAGCAGAAAAGCTCAAGTGGCGATGCTGGATTCGATGCAAATTTCGAAGGTCCATGAGCATCTGAGCACTACTGGTTGGCGATTTTACCCAGGTGAGGATTTTGTTGTGGTGTCTTCTTTTAAATTTTGAGCCACTGATTGTTGCGAATGTTGGAGCAGCTCAGAGGACCGATCCATCCATCCATGAGTTGAAGATGTTAGAGCTGGACAGTCATAGCTATGGATTTTGTGACCCATTTGCCTCGTTCCGACAGAGGTTGTGATGCTGTGTGGGTTTTTATCGATAGGTGTCGAAGTCTGCGCACTTCATTCCCTATAGCATGACGTATTCTTTGAAGAAGATGGCGAAGCTGTACATATATTTTGTGGTGCGTTTGTATGGTGTGCCTTTTTCTATTGTTTTAGATCGTGATCCGAGGTTTACTTCCAGGTTTTGGAAGAGTTTGCAAACAAATTTGGGTACTATATTGGCGATGAGTACAGCGTATCATCCCAAGACAGATGGCCAATCTGAGAGAACTATCCAGATTTTATAGGATACGTTGAGAGCTGTTGTGATGGATTTTAGTGGTAGCTGGCAAGATTCGTTGTCTTTGGTTGAGTTTTCATACAATAACAGCTATCAGGTCACGATTGGTATGGCGCCTTTTGAAGCTTTGTATGGCAGGATGTGTAGATTATCTGTGTATTGGGAAGAAGTGGTGGAGAAGCAGCTGTCTTCTACAGAATTTGTGCAGCGGATGAGAGATCAAGTAGATCTGATTCGCCAGTGAATGAAAGCTGCACAGGATCACCAAGTCAGTTATGCGAACAAGAGGCGTAGGCCTTTAGAATTTCAGGTTGGTGATCGGGTTTTCCTGAAAGTTTCTCCTTTTAGTAGTTTTATGAGATTTGGTCTCAATGGAAAGTTGGCTCTTCGTTATGTTGGACCATATGAGATTGTTGAGAGAATTGGTCCTTTGGCTTATCGGCTGTTGTTGCCGGCAGATCTGTCTTCCTTACATGATGTTTTTCATGTGTCTATGTTGAGGAAGTATGAGCCACACCCGTCGCATGAGTTGAGAACTGACGAGGCGGAGCTAGATCGGACTTTGAGTTATGTTGAGTATCCCTTGCAGATCTTGGTTAGAAAAGAGAAACATCTGAGGCAAGACCATTCCCTTGGTGATTGTTCAGTGGAGCAAACATGGTAGAGAGGAAACTACGTGGGAACTTGAAGAGAAGATGCAGCGTGAGTGGCCGCATCTGTTTGATTAACCGTGGTATCAGATTCCAATAGCTAGTTTGTTTCTTGTTTTTCCCGGTAGATGTTTGCTTATGGTTGTTTTCCCAGTTATCTTGAACTCTTGATATAGAGTTGTTGTTTGATTTCGAGGACAAAATCCTATTTTAGTGGGGGAGAGATGTGAGACCCGAAAGTTTAGAAAGATTAATTGAGTTAATTAATCGGGTTTAGTATAGACCAGATTTGGCTGGAACATATCTGGGATAAGCCAGCTGTGAGTTTGTATGCTTGGCTTAGTTATCGGGTCCGCATAAGTCCTTGAAACAGATCTTGAGTGTTGGAGAATTTCCACTGGAACTGATCAGATGTTAGTGTTGGTGATCGCGCTCAGTTGTGGTGATGGAATCTGGTATCGCAGGCGTCCAGAGGTGAGCTAGCGTGTTTTCTGTGATGAGTAGCTAAACTACGTCGTTTGGATTAGTTGGAAAGGCAGCGTTTGGTTTAGTGGGCAAGATTCAGATTTGAGTAGCGTTTGTCTTCAGATTTCGATAGGATCTGAGTGTTGCGATGAGACGTGTTTAGCATTTCAGATTCGAGTAGCGGGTGACGTGTCCAGATGCGACAGTAGACTCTGTGCGACGTCGTTTGGGTGAGTCTGGATCTGTTTTGACGTAGAGTCATATCTGATGTGAGATTCAGATCCGAGTGGGAAATCATTTTTGAGACTTAAGTGTCAGTGGGTATTGTTCATCAGATTTGAGCAGATTTGACCTTTAAATAGAGAACTTTGCCTTCGTTCTTTATTATTCAGCTTCGACACTTAGAATATTTCCTGATATCGAATTCTGTCGTGATACCCTAGCTACTATTCACCGTAACTCTTTTTCTCCGAGTGCCGGTGGTAGGCAGCTCCGATTGAAGTAAGAGTGGTAGCGCTGGACTCCTCTTGCTAAGACGCTTCGTTTGGTACTGCTTGTAGAAACTTGCGTAAAGCTGGAGAGGTTCGACCAATTGACCTAGACGTCTCCAACCTAGACTTGGACCACTATGAACCTCCTAGAACCCTCATGAACAATCTCCAAGCCCCCTTGAATAGCCCTTGGTCGAACCAACACGAGATCAAATCCAAAACATGATGAGAAGCATGAGTCATGCATGGATCTAAAACTATTGTGCATAGATCTAAACAAATCACATACAATTCATGCATTTAAACATTAAAAACAGTTTAATATGGTTTAAATGGTGAGAAAAAAATATAGATATTACATGCCTTTGATGGAGAAAAAGGAGATCTGCGAGTTAGCAACATGCAGGATGCGAGATCGGGACAAGACCGCCTTGGATCACCAAAATTAAGAAAATGTTGGGGTGTTCTCAAGGAGGAGGGACGGCTATGGAGGAGAGTGGAGGCTATGGTTTTGCACAAAATTATGTTTGGAATAATGAGTGGTGACAAAATGACCCCTCATGTTTAATTAAGAAAATGAAATGGATTTTTACCATTCTAACCCTCCACATAATAAAATATTAATTAAAATTTAAAAATGGCTTTCAAATCTCTAGTTTTCTTAATGAAATGCCTTCCCAATTTTAAAATGCAATAAAGTCCAATAAAACAGCCCGTATAGGTGAAAAACGGGTTCCCCTAAAAAATAATCATAAAAATCTCAATTTTTGGAAATTGCTGCTTAAAAATAATAAATTTATTCTTAAAAATCTAAGGGCTTAAAAATCTCAAATAATTTTCATCTCGGTCTTCCCTAATCTCGTCCACGCGTCCGGAACTCAAACTGGATAAAAACATTCATGCATATCATGCAACATAAAAATATAAATAAATCACATAAAATGGCATGTAATTATCAAAAATGATTTTCCCCCTAGCATGCACTCATTTCTACGTATTCAGGATTTTTAGGCGTTACAACTCTCCCCCTTAAAGGAATTTCGTCCCCGAAATTATGTACGTACCAAATAGCTCAGGGTTGCGCGTCCGTATATCTGCCTTAGTCTCCCAGGTATCCTCATCCTCTGAGTGATTCTGCGACCGGACTTTGACGATTGGAATACTATGCGCTCTAAGTCTATGCTCCTTTCAGGCCAAAACCTGTACTGGTCGCTCCTCAAATGATAAGTCTTGCGCTAACTGTACCGGCTCAAAATCCAATACATGCGACGGATTCGGACATACTTCCGCAGCATCGAGATATGGAAAACATTATGGACCACTGACAGGCTGTGTGGTAACGCTACTCAATATGCCAAAGTACCAACCCTCTCTAGAATCTCAAATGTCCCAATGAATCTAGGACTGAGCTTGCCCCTCCGGGCAAAGCGCATCACGCCCTTCATGGGGGATATCCTCACAAACACATGATCCCCAACAGGTAACTCCAGATCTCATAGTCTCTGATCGGCATAACTCTTTTGACGACTCTGGGCTGTCCTCATCCGATCCCGATCCTCGTCAATATATCCATTGTATGGTGCACTAACTATGGATCAACACTCTCTCTCCAACCTCGTCCTAGTGCACGGGAGATCGACATCTCCTCCCATATAGAGCCTCATACACAGCCATCTCAATCGATGTCTGAAAGATGTTGTTGTACGTGAACTCTACCAGAGGCAGTCTAGAGTCCCACGTACCCTGGAAATCTATGACACAAGCTCTCAAAAATTCCTCAAGAATCTGGATGACTCTCCGACTGTCCATCCGTCTATGGGTGAAACGACGTGATGAACGACAACCTAGTCCCAAGGGGCCATGTAAACTTCTCAAAAATGCATATGTGAATCTGGTGTCTCCGTCAGATACAATAAAGACTGTATGCCATTCAGCCTGACAACCTCCCTGATGTAAAGCTCTACATACGACGTCAGGGTGAAAGTAGTCTTCACCGGTAAAAAATGCACTGACTTGGTGAGTCTGTCCACAATCACCCATATTGCCGTGTAACCCCTGGGACTCCTGGGTAACCCAACCATGAAATCCATCGTAATATTCTCCCACTTCCACTCGAGAATAGATAGTGGCTGCAATAACCCTGTCGGTCGCTGGTGCTCTACCTTGACCTACTGACAGGTCAAGCACTCAGATACAAATCTCCCAATATCCTTCTTCATCCCCGACCACCAATACAGTGTCTGAAAATATCTGTACATCTTCGTACTCCCTAGGTGCATGGAGTACGCGATGCATGTGCCTCTACTAAGATCTCAGCTCTCAGCTTCCCAATACTCGACACCCGCATAAGGCCCCTGAAACATACGATCACATCCTCAACTGTGTACAGGCTCGGTCTCTGGCCTCATCATGTTGTCTCCACTGCTATAACTGCTCATCAGAGGCCTGCCCGTCTCTAATCCACTCTCGAAGAGTCGGCTGAACTGTGAGTGTTGCCAAACTCGATGCACAACCTCCTGCATAAAAATCCTGTTCGAATATATGAATCTCAGCCTGTAGTGGCCTCTCGACTTACAAGCATGCCACTACTGCAGTCTTCCAACTCAAAGCATCTGCCACCACATTATCTTTACCCGGATGGTAGCTAATGTCACAGTCATAGTCTTTCACCAACTCTAGCCATCTGCGCTGGCTCATGTTCAGCTCCTTCTGGGTGAAGAAGTACTTGAGGCTCTTGTGAACGGTAGAAATCTGACACTTCTCACCGTACAAGTACTGTCTCCAAATCATCAGGGCGAACACTACTGCTGCAAGCTCCAGATCATGCGTCGGATAGTTATTCTCATACCTCTTCAACTGCCTTGATGCATAAGCGATAACCTTGCCTCTCTGCATCAGAACTGCACCTAACCCTCTCAGGGAAGCATCCGTATAAACTACAAACTCCTCGTGATCCATCGGCATCGCAAACACTAGTGCTGAAGTGAGGGCCTCCTTCACAGATCATGCGTCGGATAGTTATTCTCATACCTCTTCAACTGCCTTGATGCATAAGCGATAACCTTGCCTCTCTGCATCAGAACTGCACCTAACCCTCTCAGGGAAGCATCCGTATAAACTACAAACTCCTCGTGATCCATCGGCATCGCAAACACTAGTGCTGAAGTGAGGGCCTCCTTCAGCTGATCAAAGCTCCTTTGACACTCGGGACTCCACACATACTTCGCATTCTTCTTGGTCAGGGCTGTCAAGGGCACTGAAATCGAAGAGAATCCCTTTATAAAATTGTGGTAGTATCTTGCTAAACCCAAGAAACTGCAAATTCTGTTGCATTCCTTGGAATCCCCCAGTTCTGCACTGCCTCCACCTTCGATGGGTCGACTGATATCCCATATCACGACACAATGTGCCCCAAGAATGCCACCTGCTCAAGCCAAAACTCGTACTTGCTGAACTTGGCATACAATCTGTGCTCTCTAAACGTCTGCAAATTGTCTGCAAGTGCTGCCTATGCTCCTCCAAGCTCCTTGAATAGACCAGAATGTCGTCGATGAAAATAATGATGAACTGGTCCAAGTACTTTCTGAAGACCCTATTCATCAAATTCATGAAAATTGTTGAGGCATTCGTCAGGCCAAACGGCATCACTAAGAACTCGTAGTGGCCGTTACGTGTTCGAAAAGTACTTTGGACACGTCCTCCTCTCTGACCCTCAACTGATGGTAGCCAGACCTCAAATCAATCTTCAAGAAAATCGAAGCTCCCAGCAATTGGTCAAATAAATCCTCTATCCTCAGGGGTGGGTACTTGTTCTTCACTATAATTCTGTTCAGCTCCTGGTATTCAATACCCAATCTCATGCTTCCATCCTTCTTCTTCACAAACAGAACTGGCGCGCCCCATGGAGAAAAGATAGGGCGTATGAATCCTTTGTCGAGCAACTCCTGAATCAGCTCCTTCATCTCGATAGCAGCCAAACGATACGGTGCCTTAGAGATAGGCACTGTACCTGGCATCAGCTCGATAGAAAACTCCACTTCTCACTCCGGTGGCACTCCCACAACATCATCAGGGAAAACATCTGTAAAATCCCTGACTACCTCCACATCCAACAGTGAAGGGCATGCTGAACCTCCTGAAGCTGTAACACTGGCCAAGAATGCCTGACATCCTAGCTCAACTAGCTTCCTGGCCTGTAGAAGCGATATGAATCTGGGCTTACACAATCTCCTTGCTGCATAAAATAAGAAGGCCTCTCGCCCTAGCGGCCTGATAGTCACTGACCTCCGCTGAAAGTCGATCATCGCTCCAAACTCCGTCACTGACCTCCGCTGAAAGTCACTGACCTCCGCTTAAAGTCACTGACCTAAGATGAGGTCGAATCCTGACATCGACAAAATGACCAAATCTGCTCTGACCGCATGATCCTAGAACATCATCGTCAATCCTGCAGAACGCTAGTCGTCGTCAACTCCTCTCCTGACGGAACCGTCACGACGAGAGCTACTCCCAAGCTCTCCGGAATAATCCCCTTCCTTTGTGTGAACGCACTCGAAATAAACGAGTGGGTTGCCCCTGCATCTAGAAAGCCAAGGGTAGTGACACCTAGCACACGAATCTTGCCTGAAATAGAAACGTCACACAGGTATGTTACGGTCAAACTAGATCCCAAAAGCAGTTTAGAATCCTAAGACATTTCTAAGTTCGCTAGTCCTATCCGTGTAAGTTCTCAAGGCACGCCCAAGGAGATCTAACAGTTCTTACTTATATCAACTCAGCAACTAAGGCATAGAATTTCCTAGCAGTGCTCTATCTAGCATGTAATTCTAAAACACCCAGATAGAAACATGACAAAGCATGGGAATATAAAACGGAATACCTGTGAGAAATGTCATGTCCGAATCTATAGCCTCTACCTGCATCACAAAAACACGACATGTCGTCTGTATCCTCCTAGGGCAGTCCCTAGAAATATGTCCGAATCTATAGCCTCTACCTGCATCACAAAAACACGACATGTCGTCTGTATCCTCCTAGGGCAGTCCCTAGAAATATGCCCTAGCTCTCTGCTGTGATAGAAATTTCCAGATCCAGTCATGCAAGGTCCTGAATGCTGCTTACTGCACTCCTTGCAGATCGGGAATCCTCCAGGTCTAGGGGCGCTGGAACCCTACTGCTGCGGCCTTTGCTGGCCCTGAGGTCTCGCCTGCTATGACCCCTGAGGAGATGGGCCCTTAGGAGGCCCCTGAAATGGTCTCTTTGCTGGCTGCTGCGAATACTGTCCAACGATTGACTGATGTAGCTGACGCATCCTCTAGAAGTCATCCCTCATGTCCTTCCGGCCTCCTCAGACCGGTACTCCTTGTTCACCGCTGCAATATAAGTAGCCACGTCCACCATATTGACATCGTGACAGATGTCTGGTCGTAGTCCATCAATAAACTGCCGCAGCTTCTCACTCTCCACAGTCGCGATCGAGGGCACGAAGTGACACACCCGCTAAAACTTCCTCACATACTCAGTAACAGACTTGTCTCCCTGGCGGAGACTCATAAACTCCCTGATAAGCTGGCTTCGGGCATCCGCAGTAAAATACTTCTCAAAGAAGATGATCTTGAATCTCTCCAAGTCAAGCTCTCCAGACACAGACCAACCACCGCGCTCTCCCACCAAAGAGAGGTGTCTCCCTTCATCATGAAAATAGCACGACGGACCTTATCAGCGCCAGGAGACCCATATAATCATAGATGGTCTCCAAAGCTCGGATCCACTCCTCAGCAACAAGTGGCTCAGTAGTCCTTGAGAACTCCTTAGGTCACTGCATGCGGAACCTCTCTGCGACGTCCTCCTCATGCGCCTTCCCGGGTCGCTCCGACTTATGCTCCAATAGCTTGGTGATCCCATCTAGCATATCCACACTAGCCCTCTCATAAGGTGTAAACTTATGAGGTGGGGGAGAAGGAGGAGGCGTAGAATCATCCTGGTGGCTCCTATCGTGTCTGCAAGGCATACTGGTACACCAAAACCTTATCACGTAAATCTATGTGCATGACTAAGCGTCTAACTCTTAAAATTCTAAGGAAAAACTCATGCAGAATGCGAACATAAACATGAATCATAAAACTATACAACTCACAGACTGGTAGTGTGACTTCCGAGCTCCACGCAGCAGGCTAGTACCCCACCAGAACCACCGCTCTGATACCAACTGAAACGAACTAGACTCTAAGGCGAAGCAACGCCGTTAAGTGAGCCTAGCCGGTACAAGCCATTTTTTATCCGGTGTATGAAGGATCTTGAAACAAGCCAGACTTTTATTTTTTTTAAATCATGTGCGGAATGAATAAACTAAAAATTATGGATCTTTCACTTAAATCATTTTCTTAACACCTATAAACATAAATAAATGGATATTTTTAAGACATAAAATCATCCACATTGTTTAAAAACCCGACTAAGTAAGAGTAGCTGAAACTGCACATGCTAAATAATGTTTCTGAAAAGAGTATCATAACATAGATAAAACATCAATGCGGCCATGGGGTACAGCTGAACCGGGCACTCAGAGGTCCTCATCGCCAGTAGGGATAAACTCATCATCAGTCTCACCTGCACAATTTAAACCTAGTGAGCCAAAAGGCCCTGCATGCTCTATCTTTTAAAATAGCAATGTACGTATAATAAAACCACATGCAATGTGAAGAATGTAATTAACCGATTTAAATTTATGTTATGTTACAATTAGATTAGATGAAACAATTATATTAATTATGTAAGATATTCGAGGAAAATTAGAGCGGAATAAGGATTTAAATCGGAGAAGCGTGCCTTATGAACTATCCGGTATCCAGTCTAGGAGAACTGGTCAAAGCTGTTTGTGAAACCAGCTTTGGATGCGAGCAGATTTCAGTAGATGAGCCCCGAGATGGAGAGAGAGAGAGTATGAGTGTGATCTGATTGATGATCCGAGGAAATTAGAGCGGAATAAGGATTTAAATCGGAGAAGCGTGCCTTACGAACTATCCGGTATCCAGTCTAGGAGAACTGGTCAAAGCTGTTTGTGAAACCAGCTTTGGATGCGAGCAGATTTCAGTAGATGAGCCCCGAGATGGAGAGAGAGAGAGTATGAGTGTGATCTGATTGATGATTTTCGGATTTTACATAGCAGATCATGCGTGAGATGGTAACGCTGCGTGGACCGGTTTGATTCATGACTAGATGTAGATCGGTTTGTGGATTCCAGATTTCAGTAAGAATTGGGTTTCCATATCTGGCCTACGTGAGAGTTGAAGGCAATGCGACTTCGTTTCGAAAATACAAGATTTGACGCTGGTTGCTGGTAAGCTGTGCGTACTAGATTTGGGGAAACAGCATGTTGATATGAGATCTGAGTTGGTAGTAGATAACCTGTGTGCATGGCCTCAGAGATGGATGCTCCTATTTGGTCATTGTGCATGATCTGATGTAATATGGTTGGGGAAGTGAAATATGGAAAGTGCTTGTGAACAGATCTGGATGTGTGAGCGGTTTGTGGTACAGACCAGATGAGTGTAAGTAAGGGTCAGCTTTGGAGGGAGCTGGTCTGCGAGATATAATTTAGAACTGTTTATCGGGTTGAAAAAGGACCTATTTATCCTGAGCGGGACTCCTGCGCGACGTTGTTTGGTAGTAGTCATATATGGTGTAGCGTAGAGGAGTCAGATCTTGTGTGGTGTTCAGATCCGACTTGATTGACTTTCACTGTAGCGTTGATTGGGAGAATATATATAAGTGTCGAACACTTAGCCAATTCAGACTCGATATTCCTTATCTTCTTCCACAGAGCCTTCGACATATACTGTTCCCTAAACCCTCACTGTTCATCGTACTCGATTTCCGTTGATTGTCGTCGATTTAAGCCACCATTTGGAGCAAGGTTGGTGGTGCTGAGCTCTTCTCCTCTAGATCTTTCATTTGGTACCATTTTCGAGCCTTGGGTCGGCGTGCTGAGGGAGCACGAATTAGTTGCAGTGTTCGTTTATCTTCGTGATGTCCGGCCGATAGTTGTCCCGTTTTATTTGAGAGCTTGGGTAAGTGATTTCTTCTTTTTCTAAGCTTCTATTTGAGCTGTTGGTCCAATGTTGTGTAGTCATGACTGGTTTTGGCTTCTCAGCCGTAGGCAGTAGGCTGACCGAGCTTAGATATGAGATGATTTGTTAGATGTCTTGACAGATTTGATATTTTAAGCAACTTCTGTTGAGTTTTTTGGTGAGCTAGTAGGGCAGCAGAACTTAGTAGGCTGTTGGAGCTGTGTTCTCGTGCGTGAGCAGCTGGTTGTGTGCTCCTATGTGATCAGTTGAGGTAGATAGAGGGTTAAGGTACGAATTGAGCTCGGTTTAGCAGCTTTAATATCAGCCTGTAAATATTTCCTGCGTGTTTGAGTTACTGTGATTATGTGCTGGACGAGGCTGAATGGTCTTGCTGGTTAAGATGATGATTCTGTGTTCTTAATTGCCTGTGCGTGTGATTTATATTTATTGTTGTGAGCATGATTCTGCTTGGAATTCACGCATAGCATATTGAGCCTACGTTCTTTGAGACCTGATATCGCTGAGTCGCGATTTGCCGGCTGAGTCGCCCTGCTCAGAATCCAATGTCGTCACTGAGTCGTGATAGCCAGCTGAGTCACTGTGATTTGGATTCTGTTGATTCATTGAGATTTATTGCACAACTGAGTCGTTGTGCCTTGCTTACCGATGATTCTTGGTAGCCCTCATGCATTACACGTTTGAAATATTGCATGTGGTGATAGATTGATGCTTTATAGATGCTCTTCGTTCTACGGTTTGTACCTCGTTATATTTTTCCGATTTTTGGACTGCTTTGGTCTGTGTTGGCCTTTGAAGGATCTTCAGGTAATCCAGCTGGACCGAGTGGAGCGTCGGCTGGTAGATCCCCATTTGAGTCCCAGTTATATATATATTATGTATTGAGATATTGAGCCAGGGGATGCCCTGTGCATATACTGTATTTCGGGGATCTGTATTTGTTATATTACCTGTATGTTGTTGTTGTTGTTAGATTTTGAGTAAAAATCCATATTGTGGGTATTATTGTATTTTAAGAGTTGATTCTCAGTTCAGGCCCAAATGAAAATTTTAGCCCACATTTTATTGCTTCCGTGTAATTATGATTAATTGAGTAATTAATCCATGTTTATGCGCATCGGGCCTGCCATTTTGGTATCAGAGCTTAAACTAGGATATGCTCAATTCTCTTCCATCACACTTGAGTCTAGGCACAGAGTTTGAGCTTTTGCTTGTGATTGACTCTGTGATTTCTGTGATTTTGTTATCTGCCTCTGTGAACTGTCTTCTTTAGTTCTTAGCTTTGAGTTTTGGTAGATGCCATCGAGGAGAGGTAGAGGTAGAGTGATTAGGCAGACTGTTGAGGAGTCTAGGGCTCCCGAGAGCAATGAGGATGTTGCTCAGCAGAATGTGTGTAGTGCCCAGACCTTTTTATAGCCACAATTATTAATTTATGAGATTTGAGGGATTAAATTGATATGCTATTTTATTCAAATCTTAATTCGGTTGAATTTCAAGTTTCAGATTTGTACTGTTTAGTTTTAAGCCTTGAAAAGCTAAATTTCATATTTCATGATTTTGTAAGTTTCAGACTTCATTAAATCGACATTCAAAAGTTAGCTTCATGCTTTATTCAGATTTCTATTGCAATGCATAGACTTCCAGATGTTAGAACATAAATGCAGCAGTTGTTTAGCAGGTTAATTGCAAACCAATCGGATCCTTTGTTTTAACTAAAATGGCTTGGCTTTTATTGCATCGGATTTTACTTTGAAAAACAGAGTACGCTTTTAGGGGACTTTGACATATTGATAACGTGTTTTCCTTCCTTAGGCATTTAAATAATATAAATAGAATCATAAGCGGCTTCATGCATCATTAATTTAAAAACAAATCATAGTAAGCGGTGCTCTTCCTTAAGGAAACCGAGCAAAATCCTTTTAAAACTTTTGAAGGAGACGAACGGAGTGCAGGTGATTTGCTGAAGTTCGGCTGTGTTTGTGTTGCAGAATTCAGGCAAGAAAACTCTGTTTCTTGGTCACTCAGTGAAAGCATATATTCATATTTGTTTGCATGATTATATTAGATTTTAAATTATGGAAGAAAACTTCGGTTGTTCTTCAAAACCAAAAAAGTTTATGCTCTGTTTTTATGAAAGTTGCGTTTTACTGTATTTTGATCCAAAAATGTTTTAGAAAATGGTTTTGGTGATGTTCATCCATTAGTTTCTTGAGTTTTCTTCAGAAATTCCATCGAAGTAGCTTACAAGTAGCTTATTCGATTATTTCCAGAAATTTTTTGTGATATTTTGAATTTTTCAGACGAAGGTAACCGTTGTAGTTCATGTTCTTCCACATGGTTAAGTCTGAAATCTGGTTCCTATACCACGACTGATATTTCTTTTTTGAAAATATTTTAAGTGTTGTACTCAGCTGTTGGCAGCTGTTGCATGGTTAATGTTAATCAGCTGTTGCATTTGTTTATGATTCAGTTGTTGCCTTCGTATGTGTTCAGCTGTTGTCAGTTGTTGCATAGTTCATGACCAGCTGTTGACTTCGTTTGTTGTCAGCTGATGTATTAATTCATATTCAGCTGTTGGTTTTGTTCATCAGTTGTTGGGATATTGTTCAGCTGTTGGTTTGTTCAACATCTGAGATTCTTCATAAGTTTCATTGACTTGCGTTGACGTCTGGTGTAGACCAATGACATCTGATTCGTTTCTTATTTGTTGAGACACTTACGTCTAATTCAGATTTCATCCTTTATTCTTTCAATACGTTTTCAATTGAGACAGAAAGCATAGATTTGAATTCCTTGTTTATTTCCACTTCAATTCCAAAGAATTATCCGATTCAATTGACAGATTCAAGTAATATTTTTATTCAGTTTTCATCTTCGCAAGCATTTCAGAGAATCCTTATACAGTTCCAGAACATCATTTAGTATAATATTTTTATTCAGTTTTCATCTTCGCAAGCATTTCAGAGAATCCTTATACAGTTCCAGAACATCATTTAGTAAACAAAAACCAGTAAATCATACTAAGAGAAAAGGAAAACAGATTTACAAAAGAAAAGAAAGAGCAGAAAGATTATGTTTATGAAAGTTTTAAGTTATGACTTTGGCAACAAATGGTCCCTAGAGGAAGGGTGAGTGCACGGCTGACGAACCGTGTGCCCTTTCAAACAGGAAGGATCAGGATTATGGATTGACGGATCTGTATACCCCTTCAACCATGAGATTTATGCTAATACTGATATCAGGAGTTTGATCAAGCGAATTGGACCAAATGTACAAGTGTCTTTGTCATAAATTCAGAAAAGAAATAAAGAGCGTATGTGTGATTTTAATCACAGCTCTGCAGTATGTTTAAAGAAGCTTCGAAAATGTTTTCAGAACTGATTCATGTTTCATGCTTTCGTAATTATTCAGATTCCTCACTTTATACTTTGCTTAATTATTGTAAGTGTACTCAGATCTCAGTTGTATCAGATCCCGTTTGCTTTTATCCGCATGCCTTCGAAATCCCAGATTTTACCTGCTGGGCCTTTGGCTCACTAGTTTTTATTGAGTGCAGGTAATGAGCAAATATGAGCTGGAGAGAAATGAACAGAAAGGAAGGAAGTGTTTATCGTGGACACCAGATTTCATTGCTCCTTTCTATTTCAGTATTTTGTTGTACAGTATACCCTAGTATAGTATCTTGTATTGATACAGATTTCTAGTTTCGATTATTTTGTAGTAAATCTGTACAGTACTTCAAGGAAGTGTTTATCGTGGACACCAGATTTCATTGCTCCTTTCTATTTCAGATTTTGTTGTACAGATACCCTAGTATAGTATCTTGTATTGAATACAGATTTCTAGTTCGATTATTTTGTAGAAATCTGTACAGACTTCATAGTTTAAATTTTCACTTATTACATCATCGGATCTCTTCCTTTTCCGTGTGTTTTATTATTGTTCAGATGTGTAGTACTTCCGCGCCTTTTATAGTTCACGTCTGATTTCTCTTATTGATTAAGTGTTGAATTTATTTGCACTTTAGCCCAGAAAATTTAATAACGACTGGTTCATCCTTTAGAATCAAAACTTTTGGGTCTTTCGATTTACTTCTAAAATTCCCTTAAGGAAAGTCCGGTCGTTACAGTTGGTATCAGAGCATGGTCCTTGAGATAAACACACTTCCAGTCTGA
>KQ996506.1:10482-27563 GCA_001598015.1 Dorcoceras hygrometricum | reverse complement strand
ATCTGCATGCTCAGAACATCACAATGTTCCCTACCAATGAAACATGGTACTTTGCATCGCAGATACTAGTCTCGAACTCGGGCGGCCTTATTCTCATTTTGACGGCCCAATCGACTAGGAACATGTTCAGAATACACAGCGACTATTAGATGTGTTTCATGATAGCCGTCATACCCACTATCACATCTAACATACGCTTTAGTGTATTCTAGGTCTTTACTCAACACAATTGTAAATCATTACACACATAATGAAAGTAAAGAATGCCATATAAAAGAATGCGAATATCATATATAAAGATCGTTTGTACAAGAGTCAATAACTAGGAACATGTTCAGAATACACAGCGACTATTAGATGTGTTTCATGATAGCCGTCATACCCACTATCACATCTAACATACGCTTTAGTGTATTCTAGGTCTTTACTCAACACAATTGTAAATCATTACACACATAATGAAAGTAAAGAATGCCATATAAAAGAATGCGAATATCATATATAAAGATCGTTTGTACAAGAGTCAATAAAACCCACACGCCACAAGTTGGCTAGATGGTCATCTACTCTAACAAGGAACCCTTTCAGATCTCCTAGGTGTGTCCATATCAAGGATTGGCCCTTGAGGTGCGGGAGATTCACTTGGTACTTCAGTTGGTTTTTGAACCTCTTCGAGTTCTACTATCTTGCATTTTCTATCAATTACAAATTCCTTTTCCAGAAAGGTGGCATTTCTAGAAACAACACTTTTGTTTCATTGGGATAGTAGAAGCTATATCCAATAGAATTCTTTGGATACCCAATGTAGTAGCATAATATGGATATGTTATCCAGCTTATCTCCCACTGTCTGCTTCACGTAACCAGGACATCCCCAAATCCTCAAGTACGAGTACTTGGGTGGCTTGCCCATCCATATCTCATATGGATTTTTATCCAATTCCTTTGTGTGGACATTGTTCAACAACATTACCATTGTTTCGAGCGCATAGCCCCAAAACAAGGTAGGAAGTTCAGTGAAGCTCATCATAGATCGCTCCATGTCCATCAAGGTTCGATTACGATGCTCCGCTACACTGTGGTGTGGCCGGAGGCGTCCACTAAGAGAGAATCTCATTCTCTTTAAGATAGTCTTGAAATTAGGCACTCAAGTATTATCCACCTCGATCGGATCGAAGTATTTTAATTCTTTTTTCCAGTTGATTTTCTATTTCAGCCTTGAATTCCTTGAACCTTTCAAAGGATTCAGATTTGTGCTTAATTAAGTACAAGTATCCATACCTAGAGTGATCATCGGTAAAGGTGATGAAGTAGGTGTGACCGGACTTAGTACCAATGCTAAGTGGGCCACACACATCAGTATGGATCAAATCCAATCGGCCTTGAGCACGTTCAGGCTTGCCCGTGAAGGGCAATTTTAGTCATTTTTCCCTTGAGACAGGATTCACAAGTTGGTAAGGAGTTAATATCAGACATATTAAACATGTCTCTCCTAATCAACTTTTTTATCCTATTTAAGGAAATATGACCTAGCCTAGCGTGCCAAACTTGTGCCGGATTCAGACTCTCGTTTTTCCTTTTTATTGTTGTTGTATGTGTTTCCACATCGCGAGTTGGAACTACTCTCAATTTTAAGGCGTATAGATCATTTTTGCGTTCCCCAATTCCAATTAAACATTCATTCTTGTAAATATTGCAAATTAAATTGGCAAAATGACAAGAATATCCATCACTATCAAGCATAGAAACGAAAATAATGTTATTTATTAAATTAGGAACAAATAAACGTTTCTCAACAACAACTTAAAGTTCGAAGAAAGAAATAATAAACATCTCCGATAGCTTCGGCAGCAACCCTTGCTCCGTTGCCAAGCCTCAAGTGGGTCTCACCCTCCCTAAGACACCGACTTCTTGTCATTACCTGCAAGTCATTGCAGATGAGATCCACATCCGGTATCAAGTATCCAAGAAGTCGAGTTAAGAGACATATTTATTTCAATGTAGAACATACCATTTGCAGTTCGCAACTGCTCGAGGTAATCCTTACAGTTCCTCCTCCAGTGCCCAGGATTTTGGCAGTGGTGGCAAACATCGTCAGATTTGTTCGGCTTTTAAGCCCTTGCCTTGGACTTCTTGGCGGACTTTCCCTCCTTCGCAGGGGCAGAACGCTTCTTAGCCTTACGTTTGGCACCTTCTTCGCAGAGGAAGAAGAGCCCAAAAGTAGGACGGGATTATCTTTCTTTATGGTCCCCTCAAACACGAGAAGCATGTTTACCACCTCTTCAAGGGTGGCCTCCAGCTTTTTCATATTGAAGTTTACCACAAAGGGGTCGAACGCAGTAGGCAGGGAGAGGAGAACCAGATCCATAGAAAGCTCATGTGGAAGCGTGATATCAAGGCCCACTAGCTTCTCAATGAGCCCAATCATACGGACCCAATTCTCGCGGACCGAAGTCCCCTCGCTCATGCGGCTTGTCATGAGCTCCTTGATAGTAGTGAACCTCTCAGTCCGAGATTTCTCCCCATATAGCTCTTTGAGGTGAAGGTGTATGCCAGAAGCATGCTCCGTATTCTCAAATCGCCGCTGCAATTCATTGGACATAGATGCTATCATATAGCACCGTGCCCCGACCATTTATCCAGATTTTCTAGCTCCTCAGGACTGGCATTGGCAGGGGCTTCCTTCGGAGGGCTCTTCTCGAGCGTGTAGAGAAGTTTCTCTGAAACCAAGACAATCTTAAGGTTTCAAAGCCAATCTTGGTAATTTAAGCCAATGAACTTGTTGCTATCCAGTATAGCAGCAAGTATATTTTTGATCGAATACATAATGAACGCAGTTTATACTGAAAAGAAAAACAGACATGCATTACAAACTATTCAAGAAAAATGCTAAGATATAAAACATGGTCATTTAGTTTTATGAATTACCCTCACACTATTTTAACGATTTCATCATCCTCTAATGAAATCGAGAAAGCAAGTTTCCTTAGTGGGTACAAAGAGTCCAATCAAGAAATCACGGTCCCGAATAATATAATCCAACCATGATCCTCAAAAGGTAGAGCCCAATTGCAACAGGTGCAACCTCCAAGTATTTACCTCACGTCCGGTAAGGGCCCAATAATATGATCCCGATTACTATCACGTGTCAAGATGATCCATCAATTTTGAGTTGTAATGGACGGTCGCCATAACGTTCCCAATAATATGAGCCAACGTCATGGGTGTTCCATTCAACTCACAACAAGTGTCAATGATGTGTACAACTTTCCGGAACACAGAACCCCCCCAATAATATGAGCCGGGCTATGTATGTAGGTAGCATCAACGTACACCCATTGTTTATGGAAGGTAGGAAATTTTAAACAATATTTAAATTCCCTTAGCTTCATGATCTTATCGAATAAACTTTTGTTTTATGATCAATTTAGAATACATGGACTAACATTCTCTAAGAGTGCTACCAGGTGGTTGGAGGGGCTAAGGCCCACTTAAAAACCAACCTCCTTAGACAAAGCAACGCCCTTCAGGGAGACTTAGCCGGTACAAGCAATTTTTAAGCTAGTCTATAAAGGACTCTCTTAGATAACTTTTTGTCACATTTCCTCATAATTATCAATAAACTAAGTTTCTTCAATTTAATCATGAAACTTTTAATCTTGATATAAATTTTAAATCAAAATTAAAATGAAGGATTTTAATTTTTAATTTTGGTCTCAATAATTTTAAATCAAATTTAAAAAATTTCGGATTCAACAGATATATATATCACATATATAATTGGGATGATCGATAAGAGAGAGCTATGCGTTCCGTGGTTGCCAAGCATGGATCTAGGTCCAATCCTAGGTGATATGCAGTATGCAAATGCAATTCTATTACATAAGCTTCCAGTTTACAAGTATTCGGTCTTCAATATCTTTGATCATCATCTCCACCATCTTCAAAATTATCCTCCCACTAAGATAATATTTACATTTAAATATCCATGACAAATAAGGTGTGAGACCTATGTTTTCACAATCAAGTGTTGGTCGGGTTTGGACCAACCGTTGGTCGATGTGCTTGGCGTAGACATCGAATTTTCCTAGTGTTGGAATCAGCAGTTGGAAAGATATCAAACGTTGCGTGGGAGACGTTTGTTTGAGTACCAGCTGTTGAGTCAGTCGTTGGTGAGATTTGATGTAGATGAGCGTTCCGGTAGTAGCAGTAGGAATTAATTGGAGCAGTAGTGCTTCGTTAGATTTCAACAGTTGATATTTCAGTCGTTGCGTTTTGATAAGCAACAACAATGCTGACGTGGATTTCAGTCGTTGGTGTATTAGCGCGTATCCAGCTGTTGCGAGTGATCAGCTGTTGGTATGTTAGTTGCGATGATCAGCAGAGAGCGCTAAGAGATTGAAGCGACGACGTTTGGTGACAGGAACCA
The DNA here is from genome assembly GCA_001598015.1 of Dorcoceras hygrometricum. Taxonomy (NCBI): domain Eukaryota; kingdom Viridiplantae; phylum Streptophyta; class Magnoliopsida; order Lamiales; family Gesneriaceae; genus Dorcoceras; species Dorcoceras hygrometricum. Next base: position 23,135 of record KQ996506.1, on the reverse strand, counting down.
GCTGTTGGTTTTGTTAGCGTGTTTCGTAGCGGGTAGCAAAACTACGTCGTTTGGATTAGTTAGCATGACAACGTTTTGAGTGGAGTTCTTTGTACCAGCTGTTGGTTATGAAAGACATCAGCTGTTGGGAGATCTCATGCGTTGCGGCTGCTGGTTGGGGAATATTAGTTGTGACGACTGATTTTGTCCGTGGGTCTATTCCTGTTTCTTGCAGCTGTTGAGTAGCGTATTTATTAGAAGACTTGGTCTTCGATTTAGCATGAGATCCCATACTTAGAGATATTTCCCGATAACAAATCTTGTCGCGAATCCTAGTTACTGTTCACAGTAACCTTATCCGTCCATTCCCGGTAGTAGACAACTCCGACGAGAGTGAGAGTGGTAGCGTTGGACTCCTCTCGCTAAGGCGCTTCGTTCTATACCTCTTTAGAAGGCTTTGGAAGAGCTGGAAGAGGATCGCAGGATCGCTAAGGCATCTCCCTTGTGTAGGTTGCAAGCGTAAGTGTTCCCTGCCGTGCCAGTAGTTTTGTTGGGGTAAGTGAGAATTCTATCTTTAAGATTTGTTAGAGTTTTTCGTTGAGTTAGGATGGTAGATAAGCGCTGGTGGAGTTGTAGCTCCCAGCTGCTGTTGTTTTACGTTTCGGCTTTTGAGCAGTGGCTTGTGTTGATATAGCAGGTGACAGATCTGTGTTGCTCGGACTTGATTGTAGCAGCTTTGTGTGGTAATTATAGCTCAGAAGCTGGTGAGGTAAGGATGTTGAGCTTGTATTACGGCTGGAATTGGCATGGATATTATGTTTGATTGATGTGTGTGCATTGCTTGTTATTTTATATGCTGTTTAGCTGTTGCACTGCATACGCATGATCATTTCCATTTCATCTGTTGTAGTCGTGCTTTGTTGTTGCTCTGTTTTCTTACCAGGATGCGAGGGCGAGCGGCAATACCGCACTCTCATCTCCCTGCTGGTCTGTTAGCCCTCATGCGCCGAGTGGTTAACTACCACAGTTCATGGGTTGGGCAACAGCAGTTTGAGTTGTTGATGCATCTGGTATTCAGGTGTGGTGTAAAGATGAGCGGGTAATTCTCGTGTGCTTGTACACACACCAATGGCCACTAACCTTTCTTCGCAGAATCTATTGTCAGCTGTTGAATTCTTTGGCTCCCTTCCTTGTTGTAGCCTTCGGCTGTTGCATTGTTCTTCATGCATAGCATTAGCATTATATCTTTTGCCATTCGTTGCTGTTTTATAGTTTCTCTCCGTACTGGGGTTTAACCTCGAGGTCCCTCTGGGGCTGTTTTGTTTGTTTGCCTGTTTGTTGTTCAGGTTTCCCAGGTAATTCCGCTGGACGTGGTTTTGACCCTGCTGGAGGTGCCCCAGGAGGTAGATAGAGTGTTCCAGTTATGTATAGTATTTGTATGCACTGGTATCCTTTGGGTGGGTATGTCCTGGGTGATGCTTAGGTCTATATATATCTGACAGTCTTTTAGTGTAGCCTTCGGCTGTTGCATTGTTCTTCATGCATAGCATTTAGCATTATATCTTTTGCCATTCGTTGCTGTTTTATAGTTTCTCTCCGTACTGGGGTTTAACCTCGAGGTCCCTCTGGGGCTGTTTTGTTGTTTGCCTGTTTGTTGTTCAGGTTTCCCAGGTAATTCCGCTGGACGTGGTTTTGACCCAGCTGGAGGTGCCCCAGGAGGTAGATAGAGTGTTCCAGTTATGTATAGTATTTGTATGCACTGGTATCACTTTGGGTGGGATGTCCTGGGTGATGCTTAGGTCTATATATATCTGACAGTCTTTTAGTACATGTGTTGTATTCAGCCGTTGGGCATTTGTTGTACTTGAATATTTGTGCTGTTGTGGATTTATAAACTTGGATTATTTTGAGTATTGTGTATTTTAAATTATGTTATCTTTCTGTCAGGCCAAAAGCAAAAAATTTAACCACTTTTTAGTTCCTTCCGCTTGTTTTGCCTGTTTTGTCTCTGATGTGAGCACGAGGCCTGACATTTTTGATATCAGAGCTTAAGCTGGGATAAGCTCGATTTCTTTGATCACACTTGAGTCTAGGCACAATGTGTGTGTGTTGCTCGTGCTTGACAATGTGATTATGTGCTGCATATTTTTTGTGATATGTGCCATCTATGCTATACTTGTTCTGTGTTACCTTATCCTGTTTAGTGCCTTTGTAGATGCCGCCTAGACGTAGGGGTAGAGGTAGAGGGCAGTTTCAGGAATCGGAAGGTCAGAACGAGGATCGGAGTAGTATTCCTCTTCGTGGTCGTGGTAGGCGAGTGGAGGATGAAGTTGATGACTTGACAACCCGTGTGGAGAGCATGGAGATTGTGATGGCTAGGTTCCAACGGATGAGTCTCCAGATCTTTAACGGTGACTAGTCTAGCGAGGATGCGGATTCGTGGCTACGGCACATCACTGGTTTGTTCGATCGGGTTCAGTAAAACAATGTGCTTCGATTGAGTTTGGCGACCTTTCAGTTGAGGAAGAATGCGGAGCGTTGGTGGCGTGGCGCTTCGAGGACGCTAGAGGAGGCCGGTGTGGAGATTTCCTGGGATAGCTTCTGTGTTGCCTTTCGGCAGGAGTACATCCCGGAGTCGTATGTGAATGCTCGTGAGAGAGAGTTCGATCGTTTGGAGCAAGGTACGATGTCGGTGCGAGAGTATGCTCGGTTGTTTTCTTCTCTTTTTGCGTACGTCCCGCATGTTGCTGGCCGGGAGAGGGCCAAGAGGACTAAGCTTATTGAGGGTTTGAACGAAGAGTTGTATACTTTGGTTTTGTCAAGCAAACCAAAGAGCTATGCAGAGGCTGTGGATAGTACAATTGACATCGAGGAAGGTCTGCGGAACCGGAGGTCGTGTGCTAGGCCTCAGGGTGCTCAGGGTGGTCGTCCCGTTGTTCAGGGAGCGCAGTCTTCCCAGTCTTCACAGTCAGCTCATCAACCCCCGCAGCAGCAGCAGCAGCAGTTGGCTCAACAGTTTGGCCGTCAGAGGTTCCGACCTCGTGGACATCAGCTTAAGAAGAAGTCTGGCTCTGGTTCTTCTGGTTCTGGCAGCTCTAGTAGCAGTGGTTCTAGGGCAGAGTTTTGTGGCTTCTGTGGAGGCAAGAATCCGTCGACTCAGTGCGTTGGTGTGCATGGCTCATGTAATATCTGTGGTTAGTATGGAAATTTTGCGAGGGTGTGTCCGTCGGCTGGATCGCAGCAAGCCGCAGCCCCACCTCAGGGTCAAGGAGGATCGTCTAGGGGTCGTTCCCCTCAGTTTCCGCAACCTAGGGCTGGAGAGACGCAGTTTAGGCCGTTCTAGTTTCCTGGTCCATCGCATTTCGGACAATCGTCTCAGCAGCATTTCTCTGGTCCCCAACATGCTCAAGCGAATGCCATTAAGAGGGAGCAAGCGGAGGACGCGCCGAGCGGAGTGATTGCAGGTAACTGTTCTGTCTTTGATTTTCCTGCACGAGTGTTGTTTGACATTGGCTCATCGCATTCGTTTATTGCTGATTCTTTTGTGATCGATCATGGTCTGCATACCTTTCCTTTTCGCGATGTTGTGTCTGTTTCTACTCCTGGCGGTGCGAGTTTGTACTCATAAGAGGTTTTGTTGAATGGAGTTCTGAGGTTTGGTGAGCATGTGTTGATGGCGAATTTGATTCTTTTGATGTTGTGGGATTTCGACTGCATAGTGGGAGTGGACGTGTTGTCCAGCTATAGGGCCTTTGTGGATTTTTTCCATGGGATCGTGCGTTTTGGGCCTCAGTCAGGTGAGAAATGGAATTTCTACGGTGCGGATTCTCAGTTGAAGATTCCGCTAGTCTCTACGATGGAGATGTTCAGCTTGTTGTCGGCGGAGAACGCTGGTTTTATGATTTACGCGTTGGATGCATCTTCTTCTTCGCATGTGCAGCTCAGTGACGTTCCAGTGGTGCGTCATTTTCCTGATGTGTTTCTGGAGGAGATTCCTGGTTTTCCTCCGAGGAGGGAGATTGATTTTAGCATTGAGTTGGTGCCTGGCACAGCTCCGATTTCACGTGCACCATATCGTTTAGCGCCTGCCGAGTTGAGAGAGCTCAAGGTGCAACTGGATGATTTGCTGGAGAAAGGTTTTATCAGACCTAGCATGTCGCCGTGGGGAGCGCCTATATTGTTTGTCAAGAAGAAGGATGGCACAATGAGAATGTGTATTGACTTTCGTCAACTGAACAAAGCTACTGTTAAGAATAAGTACCCGTTGCCGAGGATCGACGACTTGTTTGACCAGTTGCAAGGTTCTGCTGTATATTCGAAGATCGATCTATGTTCAGGGTACCATCAGTTGAGAGTTAGAGATCAAGATGTCGCGAAGACTGCTTTTTGTACTAGGTACGGGCATTTCGAGTTTCTGGTAATGCCTTTCGGGTTGACCAATGCTCCTGCAGTCTTCATGGATTTGATGAACCGAGTCTTCCGCGAGTTTATAGATCAGTTTGTGATCGTGTTCATCGACGACAACTTGGTGTATTCGAAGACTCCTTTGGAGCATAAGGAGCATTTGAGAGTTGTTCTTGAGACGTTGAGAGACTCGCAGCTGTATGCCAAGTTCTCTAAGTGCGAGTTCTGGTTGGATCGCGTAGTGTTTTTGGTCATGTGATTTCGGCGGATGGCATTTCTGTGGATCCCAGTAAGGTTGATGTTGTTTTGAACTGGGAGCAACCTAGGAATGTGTCTGAGGTTCGTAGTTTCTTGGGTCTGGCTGGCTATTACCATCGTTTCATAGAGCGTTTCTCTAGTATAGCTAGGCCGATGACTCAATTGACTCAGAAATACAAGCGGTTCGATTGGACTGAGCAATGCGAGAATGCTTTTCAATTGCTCAAGGAGAAGTTGACTACTGCGCTGTGTTGGCTTTGCCGTATGGTTCAGGTGGCTTTGTCGTGTGTTCTGATGCTTCGCTTAATGGATTGGGCTATGTATTGATGCAGCATGGACGGGTCATTGCTATGCCTCACGGCAGTTGAAACCGCACGAGACTCGTTATCCAGTTCATGATTTAGAGCTGGCAGCTGTGGTCTTTGCGTTGAAGATTTGGCGCCACTATCTGTATGGCGAGCAGTTTGTGGTGTACACGGACCACAAGAGTTTGCAGTATTTGTTTTCGCAGCCTGATTGGAATATGAGACAACGTAGATGGATGGAGCTGCTGAAAGATTTTTATTGTGAGATCAAGTACCAGCCTGGGAAAGTTAATGCAGTGGCTGATGCGTTGAGCAGGAAGGCTCAAGGAGATATGCTTGCATCGTTGTATGTTTCTAAAGAGCGTGAGCATCTTAGCACTACGGGTTGGAGATTTTACCCGGCTGAGGAGTATGTAGTGGTTTCTTCTTTCCAAGTTGAGCCACAGATCATTTCGAGCATTAGAAAGGCTCAAAGATCAGATCCTTCCATCCACGAGTTGAAGTTGAAGGTCAGGGCTGGTCAGCTTGAGGACTATTCGGTTTCTTCTGATGGTTGTTTGCGTTTCCGTGGTAGGTTGGTTGTGCCCAACTTGATAGATCTTCGGGAGGAGATTCTTAGATAAGCGCACTGCAGTAGACACAGTGTTCATCCAGGTGCACGGAAGATGTATCATGCGTTGAAGCCGCACTTCTGGTGGGCTGGTTTGAAGAGCGACGTGGCTGGTTTTGTTGCTCGTTTCTTGAACTGTCAGCAGGTTAAGGCTGAAAGGATGAGACCTGGTGGTCTGTTGCAGAGTTTGGAAGTGCCCCAATGGAATTGGGAGCACATAGCGATGGATTTTGTGACGCATTTGACTCGTTCCAGCAGAGGTTGTGATGCGATTTGGGTTGTTATCGACAGATTGTCGAAGTATGCACACTTCATTCCCTATGGTATGACGTTTTCTTTGAAGAAAATGGTGAAACTGTACGTAGATTTTGTGGTTAGATTGCATGGTGTGCCTGTTTCGATCGTTTCAGACCGAGATCCAAGGTTTACTTCCACGTTTTGGAAGAGTTTGCAAGCAGCTTTAGGTACCATATTGGCTATGAGTACAGCGTATCACCCCCAGACAGATGGTCAATCTGAGAGAACTATCCAAATGTTGGAGGATATGTTAAGAGCTGTTGTGATGGATTTTGGTGGTAGCTGGCAAGACGCGTTGTCTTTAGTTGAATTTACCTATAATAACAGCTACCAAGTGACGATTGGTATGGCGCCGTTTGAGGCTTTGTATGGCAGGAAGTGCAGATCGCCAGTATGTTGGGAAGAAGTGGGGGAGAAGCAGCTGTCTTCCCCAGAGTTTGTGCAGCAAATGAAAGATCATGTAGATCTGATTCGTCAGCGGATGAAAGCTGCCCAGGATCGCCAAGACAGTTATGCGAATAAGAGGCGTCGACCTCTAGAGTTTCAGGTTGGTGATCTCGTTTTCCTTAAAGTTTCTCCGTTTCGCAGTGTTATGCGCTTTGGACACAAGGAAAAGTTAGCCCCTCGTTATGTTGGTCCGTATGAAATTGTTGAGAGGATTGGCCCTTTGGCGTATCAGCTGTTGTTGCCACCAGATTTATCTTCTCTACATGATGTCTTTCATGTTTCCATGTTGAGGAAGTATGAGCCAGATCCGTATCATGTGCTAAGAACTGATGAGTTTGAGCTAGATCAGACGTTGAGTTATGTTGAGTATCCCTTGCAGATCCTAGATAGAAAAGAGAAACTGTTGAGGAATAAAACCATTCCTTTGGTAATGGTGCAATGGAGCAAACATGGTAGGGAAGAAGCTACCTGGGAGTTGGAGGAAAAGATGCAATGTGAATGGCCGCATCTGTTTGCGTGAGTGTTGCATCAGATTTCAGTAATTGTTTACTCAGTTATCTTGAACTCTTGGGTTCAGTTGAGTGGTTCCTGGACTTATTGATTTCGAGGACGAAATCGTGTTTTAGTGGGGGAGAGATGTGAGACCTGTGTTTTCACAATCAAGTGTTGGTCGGGTTTGGACCAGCCGTTGGTCGATGTGCTTGGCGTAGACATCGAATTTGCCTAAGTGTTGGAATCAGCAGTTGGAAAGATATCAGACGTTGCGTGGGAGACGTTAGTTTGAGTACCAGCTGTTGAGTCAGTCGTTGGTGAGATTTGATGTAGATGAGCGTTCCGGCAGTATCAGTAGGAATTAATTGAAGCAGTAGTGCTTCGTTAGATTTCAGCAGTTTATATTTCAGTCGTTACGTTTTGATAAGCAGCAGCAATGATGTGGATTTCAGTCGTTGGTGTATTATCGCGTATCCAGCTGTTGCGAGTGATTAGCTGTTGGTATGTTAGTTGTGATGATCAGCAGAGAGCGCTAAGAGACTGAAGCGACGACGTTTGGTGAGCAGGAACTAGCTGTTGGTTTTGTTAGCGTGTTTCGTAGCGGGTAGCGAAACTACGTCGTTTGGATTAGTTAGCACGACAGCATTTTGAGTGGAGTGCTTTGTACCAGCTGTTGGTTATGAAAGACATCAGCTGTTGGGAGATCTCATGCGTTGCGGCTGCTGGTTGGGGAATATTAGTTGTGACGACTGATTTTGTCGGTGGGTCTATTCCTGTTTCTTGCAGCTGTTGAGTAGCGTATTTATTAGAAGACTTGGTCTTTGATTTGGCATGAGATCCCATACTTAGAGATATTTCCCGATAGCAAATCTTGTCGCGAACCCTAGTTACTGTTCACAGTAACCTTATCCGTCCATTCCCAGTAGTAGACAACTCCGACGAGAGTGAGAGTGGTAGCGTTGGACTCCTCCCGCTAAGGCGTTTCGTTCTATACCTCTTTATAAGGCTTTGGAAGAGCTGGAAGAGGATCGCAGGATCTATAAGACATCTCCCTTGTGTAGGTTGCTAGCGTAAGCGTTCCCTGACGTGCCAGTAGTTTCGTTGGGGTAAGTGGGAATTCTACCTTTAAGCTTTGTTAGAGTTTTTCGTTGAGTTAGGAAGGTAGATAAGCGCTGGTGGAGTTGTAGCTCCCAGCTGCTGTTGTTTTATGTTTCGGCTTTTGAGCAGTGGCTTGTGTTGATATAGCAGGTGACAGATCTGTGTTGCTCGGACTTGATTGTATCAGCTGTGTGTGGTAATTATAGCTCAGAATCTGATGGATCTGTTTTGACAGATCCTGATTAAGTTTTGAATTACACAAAACCTATTATTGTGTTTCTAACAATTCCACTTGAGTGTACAGATTCTAGCTATCGAAGAAGATGATGAACAGTCGCAGAATCTGTCCAGCAGTTGGTTCGCAATATAAAGATTCAGCAGTTGGTTTGGTGTTCATGGAATCGGCAGCTGGATTAGCAATGGAGACGTCCAGAGTTAAATCAGTTGTTCGTAATCAGGCGGAGGCCAAGTTGAACCATCTGGAGTATAGTAAACTAGCTGGAACAATAACAACCAGCTGCAAGCGCTAAAGAGCAAAGTGAACTAGCTGGAACAAGAATTGAGAAGCGCGCTGGAGAATTAGATTGAAGAAGAAGATGCACGAGTTACTGTTGACGAATCTGTTAGCAGTCGCGATTATAAGTACTGTTGATGAATCTATTGACAGTCGCTATTAAGAAGCTAAGAAGAATCGCAAGCTGGAGCTGGAGCGATGAAGATCAGCTGGAAGCGTAGATGACATCAGCAGTGACGTCATCATTCAACAGGAAGCTACAGTGATCAGCAGATGAAGAGATATCAGCAGATGAGAAGAGATGCGCAAGATATAGAATCAGCTGTGATGACATCAGTAGTGATGTCATCACAATCAGCAGTTGGCTATCAGCAGATGAAGAGAAGTGAAAGAGATGAAGCGACGTCGTGCTAAAGAATCAGCAGATGGATTATCGTTGATGACGTCATCGGTGACGTCATCATATTCAGCAGATGGTTTGAGAGAGAAGTCGCATGAATCAGCAGGTAGCTTGTTCATCCAGACGCAAGTATGAAGCGACGTCGTAGAGGAGGCAATCCAGTCGCAAGCTACTGTTCATCAACAGATAGTATTTGGAGATAACGATAGCAAAACGATGTCGTTTACATAAGTTGATACGAAAGCGTTTTGCTCTTGCGCTAAAGATTCAGTAGGAAGACTTTGCATTGATAACCAGTCGCAAGATCCAGTCGCGAGCTACAGTGGATCCAGTCGCAAACTTCATTGCTATTATATATCCAGTCGACATGGTATCCAGACGCAAGAAACAGCAGCATCCAGTCGAGAGCTTATATGAACCAACTGTTGCTATGAATACAGTCGCAAGCTCTTTGCATCCAGTCACAAAGATCCAGACGCAAGAAAAGCAGATGTAGCGAAGCATTGCAACCAGGCGCAAAGTATCCAGTCGACGAAGATATCAGCAGAAGATGAATTCAGTCGTTGTGATAAATCAGCAGCGAAGCAGTTGACGATTTACGAAAGCTGGATTTCAACTGCTGAGCGTAATTCAAATGGCGAAAGCGACAACACGCAATCAACGTTCAAGATGGAAAGAATCAATGGCTGAAATAGAGTCGTGCAAATTGCCTCAATTCAAGGGAACAAGATTTGTACTATTCTGGGAAATAGTACAAATTACAGAGGAGCGTTGCACTAAAATGGAAAGAAGACAAAATAGCCATATCAAGCGCAGAACATATTTGGAATCTATCTAACGGCCATATTTCAAATAGAGGCTATATATTCGAAAAGCGCCATTGAAGAAGAGTTAGAGTGAGCATGACGACGTTGGTGCATCTACAATACTGTGGCCGAAATTTATTGATTACACAGTGCACCAACAGAGTGAAAATGAAGAGAAATACGAAGCAATCGACCGCCATTAGAGAAGAGCTTTCACGAGAGTCGATTGCTGAGTCTAGATTAGCTAATTAGAGCATTTCCCTAGTGTGTGAGAAAAACAGAGAGTTGAGAGCTTCATTGTATCAATCTCACACACCGAGATTCATTCACATCTATTTGTGAATGAATCTCGAAATCATTTCACAGTTCCCGTCAAGTACGAAGACGTAAAACTCATGTGTATGTAGTTAGTCACACAGTTGAGGCTGGTGTGCATTTGTGGAGTCTAGGAGTTCTCACAGCTGCTGGTTGTGGGATTGAGTCTGTACACGAAGTTGTAAGATCAAATCTTCTAGTGGAGCCTTCCGAGGTGGAAGAAGGGGAGATGTAGGACATTGAGGTCCGAACTTCCAGAAACAAATACTGAGTATCGTGTTCTTTATTCATTCAGTATTTACTTTAGCATTGCACGCATTACAGTTCAGCTTTTACTTAGCATCGCATACACAGTTAGCACACAAGCACTTGCAAAGTCTCGAACAGATTTATGTACAACATAAATCTGTTTGAGTTGTTTTAAAATATAGGATTCAGTTCTGGTATTTTCAGCATGATTTTTTAATCATACCAGATCTGTCTCCGGTGCTCTTTGTGATTTTAAGTGTTCAAGAACATCGAGCTATTGCAGCTCGTTTATAGCAGCGCAAAATTTTTAATCGCTCTTTTAAACAGCGACTGCTAAGTTCCTTCGAAATATAGGGACCAACAAGTGGTATCAGAGCAGGTTGTTCTTGAACGAGCACTAATTTTAAAACACATGTGCTATGTTTTTAATGTTTTTAATCTATTTTGAGAGCTTGTGTATGAAGGCCAGATCTGTTTTAATATAGAACCGGTTTTTCGCTTGATGAACTGTCGGGATGCGCGAGTCCCGGGCAGATGCCAAGCTTCTATTTTCGTTGTGCTGTAAGATCACTTGGAGCGCGGCTCGGTGCCCAGCCCCTGGGGCGAGATAGAAGAAAGAAAAATCTGAGCTTTTATCTGTACTGGTTCTTCATACATTTGAGTAACTCAGTAGCATGTGTTCATTTGAAATATTTCGATGCTCTGATTTGAGTTTTAAATGTTCTGTTTTGCGGATTGTCAGCTGATGAAAAATTTTTTCTTTGCTTTTAAAAATGATTTGAGCTCATGTTATAAAAGACAGGGAGAGTGGCGTCACTGTCTTTGTTAATTTGAGTAATGCATCAGCTCCTGTTTTCAAAATCATATAATTTTGCATACGGTGCTTCCCAAATGCTGTTTTCGTTTTTCAAAATTAAAACTCCTGCTGTTTCGTTGTTTTGTTGAAACAGTGTAGGGAGAGTTTTATTTTTAAATAGAGGTAAGACCAGCAGTTCACTCTCTTTTTGATTCCCACAAAAAGGGAGAGAATTGTTAGAACATGCATCGTTGATTTGAGGTTTTGTGTAAATCAAAAAGGGAGAGATTGATGGATCTGTTTTGACAGATCCTGATTACGTTTTGAATTACACAAAACCTATTATTGTGTTTCTAACAATTCCACTTGAGTGTACAAATTCTAGCTATCGAAGAAGATGATGAACAGTCGCAGAATCTGTCCAGCAGTTGGTTCGCAATATAAAGATTCAGCAGTTGGTTTGGTGTTCATGGAATCGGCAGCTGGATTAGCAATGGAGACGTCCAGAGTTAAATCAGTTGTTCGTAATCAGGCGGAGGCCAAGTTGAACCAGCTGGAGTATAGTAAACCAGCTGGAACAATAACAACCAGCTGCAAGCGCTAAAGAGCAAAGTGAACCAGCTGGAACAAGAATTGAGAAGCGCGCTGGAGAATTAGATTGAAGAAGAAGATGCGTGAGTTACTGTTGACGAATCTGTTAGCAGTCACGATTATAAGTACTGTTGATGAATCTATTGACAGTCGCTATTAAGAAGCTAAGAAGAATCGCAAGCTGGAGCTGGAGCGATGAATATCAGCTGGAAGCGTAGATGACATCAGCAGTGACGTCATCATTCAGCAGGAAGCTACAGTGATCAGAAGATGAAGAGATATCAGCAGATGAGAAGAGATGCGCAAGATATAGAATCAGCTGTGATGACATCAGCAGTGATGTCATCACAATCAGCAGATGAAGAGAAGTGAAAGAGATGAAGCGACGACGTGCTAAAGAATCAGCAGATGGATTATCGTTGATGACGTCATCGGTGACGTCATCATATTCAGCAGATGGTTTGAGAGAGCAGTCGCAAGAATCAGTAGGTAGCTTGTTCATCCAGACGCAAGTATGAAGCGATGTCGTAGAGGAGGCAATCCAGTCGCAAGCTACTGTTCATCAACAGATAGTGTTTGGGGATAACGATAGCAAAACGATGTCGTTTACATAAGTTGATACGACAGCGTTTTGCTCTTGCGCTAAAGATTTAGCAGGAAGACTTTGCGTTGATAACCCGTCGCAAGATCCAGTCGCGAGCTGCAGTGGATCCAGTCGCAAACTTCATTGCCATTATATATCCAGTCGACATGGTATCCAGACGCAAGCAACAGCAGCATCCAGTTGAGAGCTTATATGAACCAGCTGTTGCTATGAATACAGTCGCAAGCTCTTTGCATCCAGTCGCAAAGATCCAGACGCAAGAAAATCAGATGTAGCGAAGCATTGCAACCAGGCGCAAAGTATCCAGTCGACGAAGATATCAGCAGAAGATGAATTCAGTCGTTGTGATAAATCAGCAGCGAAGCAGTTGACGATTTACGAAAGCTGGATGTCAACTGCTGAGCGTAATTCAAATGGCGAAAGCGACAAGACGCAATCAACGTTCAAGATGGAAAGAATCAATGGCTGAAATAGAGTCGTGCAAATTG
>KQ996505.1:10456-38563 GCA_001598015.1 Dorcoceras hygrometricum | reverse complement strand
CCAGTCGTTGGTTGTTTTGAAGAGATCTGCTGCTTGCTGATATAACGCTACGTCGTCGTTTTGATAATTTGGAACGGTGTCGTTTTGGAGTGTTTTCTTGCGAATGCTTATTTGGTTGCTACTGCTGGTTTTTAACGAAAGAAAGAGATGGTACCTGCTGGTCTAGTCGACTGAATTGATGATCAGCAGACGTTGGATTTGGGAGGTTATAAATGGAAGTGTCGTTCGACACTTAGGATTATTTTTGACCAGACATTCCTTATCTCCATTTCCAAACCCTCGATTATCTATTGTTCACCGTAACTTTCAATCGCCATTTCCCGTCGATTCCAGCCTCTGTTTTTGACGTTCTTGGTGGCGCTGGACTCCTTGAGACTTGCTCTTCCCATTGATACTAGTTTGGAAGCTAGGAGCAACGAGTTGAGAAATCTCGAAGGCCCTGCTAGTTCGTGAGTTGCTGGTTTCGTTGAGCAGATTCTGCCGTCATTTCTTTTGAGCTTTTGGGTGAGCATTTCTTGTAGTTTGAGCTACGTTTTTAGTATTTAATGTCTGCGTAGAAGTGTAGGATTGAAGTATACTTCTGGCCGTAGGATTAACGTGATTGTGTAGCTGAATTGAGCTAAGATATTGAGTACCTGTAACAGATTTCAGCATTTCTGGGAAGTCCCTGCTGCGTGAATTGAACCAGGAGAAATCTGTTAGGTAATTTGAAGAAGAAAGGTACGAATTGAGCAGCACTTACAGCTTGAGCGTGAACATGACTGAATCGATGTTGTGAAATGTGTTGTGTTGCTGTTATATGTTTACGTGGAACAGCTGTTGAATTGATTGAACTCGATATTCTGTTTTCACGTATTATGATTTGTATGCATTGAGCATTGATATTGATTGGCATACATGCATACATATTGGGCCTTGACAGATTTGATTGATGACCCGAGCCACGTTGGAGCTGGCCAACAGATGTGTTGTGCCCCAGTCCAACGCTATCATCGGAGCGGTGACTACCTGATACGAGTGTCTACCGTCGAGCTGTGATGGGCTTTTTATAGCATGTTGCATGATTATCTGCTTTGATAGCTCTCCGTACTGCGGCTTGACCTCGTACTTGTTTCCTGCTTTTTTTTGTTTGGGTCTGTGTTGCCCATTTGCAGGAAATACAGGCAACCAAGCTGGACAGAGTGGAGGTTCAGCTGGTAGATCCCCGCGTCCTTGAGTCCCAGTTATATTTATGATATGTATTGAGCCGGGGGATGCCCCGTGTTATCTTGTATTGGGGATCTGTACTTGATATGTTAGAGGTTGTTACCTGTTGAATGAGTTTGAGTCAACTCACATTTTAATTATCGATATTTTGAATGTATGATTTGAGTTCAGGCCCATTGTATTTCGAAAAATTTTTAAGCCCTGATTTTAAGCTTCCGTGTTTATGCGCTTATTATGTGTTAATCGTTAGTAATTAGCACGGGGCCTGACATTAACTCTTAACAACAGGTTACTCAAACAGTTCTCACTAGTGCTGGTCTAACTGCAACCCAAAGCAGTTTCCTCTATCAGGTTAGCATCAACCATAGTATCAGCTTGCATTCAAACTGGTCCATCTCAGCCGATGCTCCCTAAGCTAATTATTCTCGATTAGTTAATCACTAATCTGGACTGATTAAGACACAAATGACCTCGGCTAATTACAGTCCTCACATTCTCCCCACCTCAAGAGATTTCGTCCTCGAAATCAAACACAACAGTCTGTCAACACCAAATCAGGTTGCAGCATAGACTGGAAACAAACGAAGGACCAACCATACACAGGAGAGAACTTAGTACTCAAAAGAAGATGAGGCTACTCATGCCTTCTCTAGGTCGCCACCACTCAGGTAACCTCTTCTCTAACACTCTAACTCCAGTGCACCGATACCCAAGGCATGGTCTGCACCTCAATGGTTTCTCCTCTCTGTCCAGAATCTCACTGGAAAAATCATACGTAATAGGGTTTGCTCCAGCTCAACTCCATCAGCCCTCAACACAAAGAAGGATCTGGCTCGTGCTTCCTTGGCTTAGACAGATGAAACTCCTCATGAACCGACAGCAACTCAGACGGCATCCACAAACGGCACGCCAAAAAGCCAATCCGTTCAAAAAGTTCATAAGGCTGATGACTTCAGGAGCTAACTCACCCTTTCCTCAATCTCTCAACACGGTCTGAAAGGAGAAACTCGAAAAACACACGATCTTCTACTCAAAACTTATTGCAACAGCTCGCAGAAAATCTCTAAAAAGTGCTTGGTCAGCTTAGATTGGCCATCTGGTTAGGGTGGTATGCTGCTCTCACCGCCAATCTAGACTTCAAAGTTGCCTGCAAGAGCTTCCAACATCGGGAAGTAAGTCGAAAATCCTTGCCGAACATAGTCAAAACCGGCACATCATGCGAAATACCGCAAGGGCGGTGTACAACTTTGACCTCTTTTGCAAACTTCAGCTGTACTAAAGAAACTTAGCAGGGACGAACTTCAACCATAAACCTACTATTACCCAAAATCGTCTTACAACCTCAACCCGAAGGAGGTAACAGGGTAACTAACCTCTAGTATTGAGCTTCCACTTCCCAAAGTAGCACTCAACTGTGAGGATTGAGATTCAACAATTAGTGGTTAATCTAGTAATCAAATTTGGTTTGGGATTAGTCACGGGATTTGTGGACTTTCGAATATCATATTTGATAATTTTGTCGAATCAAGTTGGTGATTTTCAGATTTGACATAGAACTATTCAGCTTTGAGTCGCTGGTTTCTATCGAGTGATATCTGAGTAGTCGAGTTTGGCGTGAGAAGTGATGCGTCGTCGTTTCGCAATTTCAGATGTCTCTCTAGTGTGTAGAATCTGTTCGGAGGGCATGACCAGATGTCAACCGTCAATGGTGCTTGTAGCGAGATTTGAGAGTTAGCGCAGAGATGCCACGTGTTAGTCAACGTATCTGGGTTGACAACTGGAGTTAGCGCTAGAATCTGATGAGAGATCTGGATGAGTGTGAGCAGCAGTGAGTGCTCGGATCTATTTTAGATGTGAGGCAGTGTGACGTCGGAGTGATATCTGAGTAGTCGAGTTTGGCGTGAGAAGTGATGCGTCGTCGTTTCGCAATTTCAGATGTCTCTCTAGTGTGTAGAATCTGTTCGGGGGGCATGACCAGATGTCAACCGTCAACGGTGCTATGTAGCGAGTGAACGTAGATTTGAGAGTTAGCGCAGAGATGCCACGTGTTAGTCAACGTATCTGGGTTGACAAGTGGAGTTAGCGCTAGAACCTGATGAGAGATCTGGATGAGTGTGAGCAGCAGTGAGTGCTCGGATCTATTTTAGATGTGAGGCAGTGTGACGTCGTTTTTCTTGTGTGAGCAGTAACCTTAGTACGTCGTCGTTTTGATTAGAAGCGCACGTAGCGTTAGCACACTCAGATTTGAGTTAGCGCTGGATCCAGATTTGAGGACTTGTGCCTTAGCGCTAGGATCTGTTGCTGAGATCTGATTTTGTCGGTGATTGACTTTCACTATAGAATTTAACGAGGGATTCTAATACAAGTGTTGATCGACACTTAGCATATTTTCGACCAAGATTTCTCTTTTCTTTATTCCAATGAAACCCTCGATCGATACTGTTCACCGAACCCTTCTCCGGTAGATTAACGTAGATTACCGCCGTTGTTTGGGGCAATATTGGAGGCACTGAATTTGTCTTGTTTAGCTATTTCGTTTGATACCAGTTTGGAGTTGTAGATCGACACATAGGAGAAGTGCGGGGTAGTTGCGGGTTCGAGTAACTTCGTGATTTCCAGTCGATGTTTTTCCCCTTTCAGCTTTGAGCTTCTTGGTAAGTGTTTCCCTTACTGTTTCAAGCTTAGTTCTAGTTGTTAGAACCTGACTTGATAGATAGAACCAGAATTGAGTTTTGACCGTAGACAGTAAGGTGTAGAAGTTCAGATTTGAGCTGAGTTATGAGATGTTTTGACAGATTTGAGCTCCCAGGAAATTCCTGCTGTGGTTGTCGAGAACAGCAAGGAAGAAGATTTGAGCAGGATGAGGTTGTCGTGGCCTGGTGAGATCTGTTGAGGTAGAATCTAAGGTTTGAGGTACGAATTGAGCTTCTGATTACAGCTTTGACATAAGCGTGTAGTATTTTGGAGCATGAATGGGATTCTGTGTATTCTGTGTTTTATATGAAACAGGTTTGGCTCATTGCTTGAATTTATGTTCTGTTTTACGTGAATTATGCATGTGGAAATCAAATATGAATTTCTTGGCATACATGCATACATATTGAGCCTGTTGATCGATTGAAACCTGATTGAGAGCCACGTTGTGATCGGCAGACAGATGTGTCGTGCCTGAAAGGTCCAACGCTATCATCGGAGTGGTGACCGACAGATTTGTCATGTCTGAATATCACCGAGCTGTGATGGTTAATTGAGTGGCCAGACCTGAATATCATGGACCGATGATTTCCACCGGCTGATTGGCTGTGCATGGTACAGAGGCTCTCCTTTGATTTGCCAGCTGACTCGTTGGCCTAGATGACCTATTCTTTGACAGCCCTCATGCATTCATGTTTTGATTTACTGCATGTTTATGAGTTGCTGTTGTCTTAGTGCTCTTCGTACTGAGGTTTGATCTCGTATTTCTTTTCCTGCTTTTGTGTTCTTGGGGCTGTGTTGCCCAATGCAGGAGTTTCAGGTACTCTGGCTGTGCAGAGTGGAGCTTCAGCTAGTAGATCCCCGCTTGGTTGAGTCCCAGTGTATTTGTATTATGTATCGAATCAGGGGATGCCCTGAGTTTCTATGTATTTTGGGGATCTGTTATTTGAGTTTATTTGATTAACTGTCTGTTATTGGAATTGAGTAAATTCTATTTTGAGTATGAATAGTTTGAATGAATGTTTTATTGTTCAGGCCCAAACATTTGAAAAATTTTTAAGCCCTATTTTATGCTTCCGCGATTATGTGCTTAATTATATTGTTAATATTCATTGATTAGCATGGGGCCTGACATTTTTGGTATCAGAGCTCAAACTGGGATAAGCTCGTTTTCCTCTGGTCACACTCGAGTCTAGGCACAGAGTTTTGATTTTGATTTCTTGCTTGACCCTATGACTTGTGTGATTTGATATCTGTCTTTGTGAATACCTGCTGTTAGTCTTACCTTGATATTTTATTAGATGCCGCCAAGGAGAGGTACAGGTAGGACTGCTAGACGTACCGCTCAGGAGTCTAGAGCCTCGGAGAGCGACGAGGATGTGCAGCAGAGTGTCCCTCCGTGTCGTCGAGAGAGCAGGCAGAGGTGGAGGATGTGACGAGATAGATAGGTGAGATGGAGTTAGTCTTGGCCCAATTTCAGAGGACGAATCCCCCTACGTTCACTGGCACCGAGGGTGGTCTTTTGGCTGAAGTATGGTTGGAGCACATGGAGGATTTTTTTGACACTTTGGAGTACACCGCAGAGCGGAGACTGAAGTTGGCCATTTTGCAGTTGAGAGAGCATGCTCAACGTTGGTGGGGTACTTCCAGAGTGAAGAGAGAGAGACCGGAGTCTTGGTTTCTTGGGAGAGCTTCTGTGCAGCGTTTCGACAGGAGTACACCCCAGAGTCGTACTTCAATAACCAAGAAAGGGAGTTCGACAATCTGAAGCAAGGCAATTTGAAGGTTGCTGAGTATGCCAGACAGTTTTCCTCACTTCTGGCGTATGTCCCTCACGTTGCTAGCAAAGAGAGAACGAAGCGGAACAAGTTTATTAAGGGATTGAGGCCAGAGTTGTTTCAGTTGGTGTTAGCTGGAGCCCCATCGACGTATGCTGAGGTTGTGAATCGAGCAGTTGATATTGAGGAGAGTTTGATGGATGCACCGATGCAGGTTCCGATGACAGTTGGACGAGTTTCCTATCATGCGCCTGAAGGGATGCATACTTCTCAATCTCCTCAGAATTTACAGCAATCAAACCGTCAGAGGTTCAGGCCTCGTGGGAAGCAGTTCAAGAAGAAGAAAAATTCGAGTTCCTCTGATTCTGTGAGCTCTGGTGGCAGTGGATCAGGAGGAGTGTCTTGTGGTCAGTGAGGTGGTAAGCACATGACTTCGTAGTGTCGTGGAGTTCAGGGGACTTGCCACAACTGTGGGCAACCCGGACACTTTCTGAGAGTGTGTCCTTTGTTGAGGGGACAGTCTTCGATCCCTTCACAGCAAGGTTCGGCTGGTAGTTCTTTTCAGAGACTGACACCTCCTACCCCGACCCAACGATCTGGATTTCAACCCCGTGAACCGTCTAGGTTTGGAGGACCTTCGAGACCTCAGTTTCAGATACCGCAACAGGCCCAGGTGAATGCCTTGTCGAGGGAGTAGGCTGATGAGATACCTGGTGGATTTATCGCAGGTACCTGCTCTATCTCTGATTTTCCTGCGAGGATTTTATTTGATACAAGAGCATCACACTCCTTTGTTTCTGCATGGTTTGTGCATGTGGGTTGAGAGTTACCCCACTGTGTGATGGTGTATCTATGTCTACTCCTGCTGGTGGGCGGTTGTTGTCCCGTGAGATTGTGGTGGTATGTGTGATTCGGTTTGACCAGAATGTGTTAGTAGCGAATTTGATCTCCTTCGAGATGAGGGATTTTGATTGCATCTTAGGAATGGACGTGCTGTCTGAGTATAGAGCGACTGTTGACTGTTTCCATGGTGTGGTGAGATTTCGCCCCGAGTCGAGAGAGAAGTGGGATTTCTACGGTGTTGATTCACGCTCGAAGATTCCACTAGTGTCGGTCATGGAGATTTTTAGTCATTTGTCGCTAGGTAATGCTGGATTCATGATCTATGCGCTCGTTGTTTCCCAAGGGTCGCAATTGGAGTTGAGCGATATTCCAATCGTCCGAGAGTTTCCAGACGTGTTTCCAGATAAGATTCCTGGACTCCCTCCGAGAAGAGAGATTGATTTCAGTATAGAGTTGGTGTCAGGGACAGCCCCGATTTCTAGAGCTCCGTATCGGTTGGCGCCAACTGAGTTGAAAGAACTCAAGGATCAGTTGAGAGATATTTTGGAGAAAGGCTTCATCCGACCGAGTATATCACCTTGGGGAGCTCCGATTTTGTTTGTGAAGAAGAAAGATGGATCTATGAGGATGTGTGTAGATTTTCGGCAGTTGAATAAAGCAACGATCAAGAATAAGTATCCGTTGCCGTGGATTGATGACTTGTTTGATTAGATGCAAGGATAGGCTGTATAATCGAAGATTGACTTGCGCTCTGGCTATCACCAGTTGCGAACTAGAGATGCTGATGTAGCGAAGACAGCTTTTCGGACGAGATACGGGCATTATGAGTTTCTTGTGATGCAGTTCGGGTTGACGAATGCCCCAGCTGTTTTCATGGATTTGATGAATCGCGTCTTCAGCGAGTATATCGATCGCTTCGTGATTGTCTTCATAGATGACATCTTGGTGTATTCGAGAAGTTTCAGAGAGCATGAGGAGCACCTGAGATTGGTATTGCAGAGATTGAGAGACTCGCAGTTATATGCCAAGTTCAGAAAGTGCGAATTTTGGCTGGATAGAGTAATATTTTTGGGTCATGTCATCTCTGCACAAGGAATTTCCATGGATCCTATTAAGGTCGAAGCAGTTCTTAACTGGGAGCGACCTAGAAATGTGTTCGAGATCCGTAGTTTCTTGGGTTTGGCCGGTTATTATAGGCGTTTCATTGAGAAGTTCTCTTCGATAGCAAGACCGCTGACTTAGTTGACCCAGAAGGATAGGAAGTTTGTTTGGACAGATGAGTGCGAGTCGAGTTTTCAGACACTTAAGGAGAGGTTGACTACTGCTCCTGTGTTTGCTTTACTGTCTGGATCTGGAGGTTTCGTTGTTTGCTCCGATGCTTCTATGAGTGGCTTGGGATGTGTCCTGATGCAGAACGGGTACGTGATTGCGTATGCGTCTCGACAGTTGAAGTCCCATGAGACAAGATACCCCGATCATGATTTGGAATTGGCAGCTATTGTCTTTTCCTTGAAGATCTGGCGTCACTACCTGTATGGTGAGGAGTTTGTGGTGTACACCGACCACAAGAGTTTGAAGTATATCTTCACTCAGTCAGATTTGAATATGAGACAGCGTCGTTGGATGGAGTTGCTCAAGGATTTTGATTGTGAGATTCAGTATCAGCCTGGGCGGATGAACTTAGTAGCCGATGCTTTGAGTAGGAAAGCCTAGACTGCGATGCTAACATCTTTGAATATCTCAAGAGTCTACGAGCAGTTGGGTACTTCTGGTTGCCGATTCCAACCGGGTGATCAGTATTTTGTAGTTTCTTCTACTCAGGTTGAACCACAGATTGTGATGAACATCAGAGAGGCACAGAGGACTGATCCTTATGTTCATGAGTTGAAGTTAAGGCCCAGAATGGCCAGTCTGATGATTTTACTGTTGCTTCTGACGGGTGTTTGAGATTCCGAGGGAGATTGGTGGTTCTGAACTTGATTGACTTGAAAGAGACTATTCTGAATGAAGCCCATTGTAGTCGTTATAGTGTGCATTCGGGTGAGAGAAAGATATGCTTTGAAGTCTCACTACTGGTGGGAAGGCATGAAGAGCGACATTTCTGGTTTTGTTGCTCGATTTTTGAACTGTCAACAGGTCAAGGCTGAGAGAAGGAGACCTGGTGTATTGTTGCAAAGTTTAGAAGTGCCTCAGCAGAATTGGGAGCACATCGCCATGGACTTTGTGACCCATTTACCTCGATCAAGTAGGGGATGCAATGCGATTTGGGTGATGATTGATAGACTTTAGAAGTCATCCCATTCATTCCCTATGATGTGAGGTGTTCGATGAAGAAAATGGCAAGACTGTACATCGACCATGTTGTGAGATTGCATGGAGTGCCTATTTCGATAGTGTCTGATAGAGATCCAAGATTCACATATCGATTTTGGAAGAGTTTGCAAGCAGCTATGGGTTCGAGATTGGATATGGGTACTGCTTACCATCCTCAGACAGATGTCCAATATGAGAGGACCATTTAGACTTTAGAAGGTATGCTGCGTGCAATTGTGATGGATTTCAGTGGTGGCTGGCAGGATTCCTTACCCTTGGTTGAGTTTTCTTATAACAACAACTACCAAGTGACTATCGGGATGGCACCATTTGAAGCGTTGTATGGTAAAGTGTAGATCTCCAATCTGTTGGGAAGAAGTTGGTGAGAAACAGCTTTCGACCCCTGATTTTGTGCAGCATATGAGAGATCAGATTTCTTTGATTCGAAGTAGAATGAAAGTTGCACAGGACCACTTCACTAGCTATGCTAACAGAAGACGCCGACCTCTAGAATTTGAAGTTGGTGATCGAGTGTTCTTTAAGATTTCTCCTTTCAAGAGCGTATTGAGGTTCAGATTTAAGGGAAAGTTAGCTCCTAGATTCGTTGGTCCATTTGAGATTGTTGAGAGGATTGGACAGTTGGCTTATAGATTGCAGTTGCCTGCTGAGTTAGCAGCGATACATGATGTTTTTCACGTTTCAATGTTGAGAAAATATGAGCCAGATCCATCCCATGTGTTGAGGACTGATGAAATTGAGCTAGATTCTGCCTTAAGTTATGTTGAATATCCAGTTAAGATTCTGGATAAGAAGGAGAAGCAGTTGAGGAATAAGATAATTCCGTTGGTGATGGTCCAATGGAGTAGCATGGCCGAGAAGAAGCTACTTGGGAAGTGGAAGAGAAGATGAGACAAGAGTGGCCTCATCTGTTTGAGCTTTGACAGTGGAGTTGAATTGGTTAGTTTTGGTGTTTTGTTGATTTTGTTCTGCGTTTGTCTTTGATTTCGAGGACGAAATATCTTAATATGGGGAGAATGTGTGGATTCAGATTCGACAATTAGTGGTTAATCTAGTAATCAGATTTGGTTTGGGATTAGTCACGGGAGTTGTGGATTTTTGAATATCATATTTGAGAATTTTTTCGAATCTAGTTTGCGATTTTCAGATTTGACATAGAACTGTTTAGCTTTGAGTCACTGGTTTCTATCGAGTGATATCTGAGTAGTCGAGTTTGGCGCGAAAATTGATGCGTCGTCATTTTCGCAATTTCAGATGTCTCTCTAGTGTGTAGAATCTGTTAGGGGGGCATGACCAGATGTCAACGTTGGTCAACGATGCTGTGTAGCGAGCGAACGTAGATGTGAGAGTTAGCGCAGAGATGCCACGTGTTAGTCAACGTATCTGGGTTGACAAGTGGAGTTAGCGCTAGAATCTGATGAGAGATCTGTATGAGCGTGAGCAGCAGTGAGTGCTGGGATCTGTTTCAGATGTGAGGCAGTGCGACGTCGTTTTGCTTGTGAGAGCAGGAACCTTAGTACGTTTTCATTTTGATTAGAAGCGCACGTAGCGTTAGCACACTCAGATGTGAGTTAGCGCTGAATCCAGATTTGAGGACTTGTGCCTTAGTGCTAGGATCTGTTGCTGAGATCTGATTTTTCCGGTGATTGACTTTCACTATAGAATTTGAAGAGGGATTTTAATACAAGTGTTGATCGACACTTAGCGTATTTTCGACCCCGATTTCCCTTTTTTTTCTCCCAGTGAAACCCTCGATCGGTACTGTTCACCGAACCCTTCTCCGGTAGATTGCCGTCGATTACCGCCATTGTTTGGGGCAAGATTGGAGGCGCTGAATTTGTCTTGTTTAGCTATTTCGTTTGATACCAGTTTGGAGTTGTAGATCTACGTGTAGGAGGAGCGCGGGGTAGTTGTGAGTTCGAGTAACTTCACGATTTCCAGTCGATGTTTTTCCCCTTTCAGCTTTGAGCTTCTGGGTAAGTGTTTTCCCTTACTGTTTCAAGCTTAGTTGTAGTTGTTAGAACCTGAGTTGATTGATAGAACCAGAATTGAGTTCTGACCGTAGACAGTAAGGTGTAGAAGTTCATATTTGAGCTGAGTTATGAGATGTCTTGACAGATTTGAGCTCCCAGGAAATTCCTGCTGTGGTTGTCGAGACCAGCGAGGAAGTAGATTTGAGCAGGCTGAGGTTGTCGTGGCCTGGTGAGATCTGTTGAGGTAGAATCTAAGGTTTGAGGTATGAATTGAGCTTCTGATTACAGCTTTGACATAAGCGTGTAGTATTTTGGAGCATGAATGGGATTCTGTGTATTCTGTGTTTTATGTGAAATAGGTTTGGCTCATTGCTTGAATTTATGTTCTGTTTTACGTGAATTATGCATGTGGAAATCAGATATGAATTTATTGGCATACATGCATACATATTGAGCATGTTGATCAATTGAAACCTGAATGAGAGCCACGTTGTGATCGGTAGACAGATGTGTCGTGCCTGAAAGGTCCAATGCTATCATCGGAGTGGTGACCGACTAAGTTGTCGCGTCTGAATACCACCGAGCTGTGATGGGTAATTGAGTGGACAACCCTGAATATCACGGACCGATGATTTCCACCGGCTTATTGGCTGTGCGTGGTTCTTAGTGCTCTTCGTACGGAGGTTTGACCTCGTATTTCTTTTCCTTCTTTTGTGTTCTTGGGTCTGTGTTGCCCAATGCAGGAGTTGCAGGTAATCTGGTTGGGCAGAGTGGAGCTTCAGCTAGTAGATCCCCGCTTGGTTGAGTCCCAGTGTATTTGTATTATGTATCGAATCAGGGGATGCCCTGAGTTTCTATGTATTTTGGGGATCTGTTATTTGAGTTTATTTGATTACCTGTCTATTATTGGAATTGAGTAAATTCTATTTTGAGTATGAATATTTTGAATGAATGTTTTATTGTTCAGGCCCAAACATTTGAAAATTTTTTAAGCCCTATTTTTATGCTTTCGCGATTATGTGCTTAATTGTATTGTTAATCTTCGTTTATCGGCCATTTGGTTAGGGTGGTATGCTGCTCTCACCGCCAATCTAGACTTCAAAGTTGCCTGCAAGCGCTTCCAACATAGGGAAGTAACTCGAAAATCCTTGCCGGACACAGTCAAAACCGGCGCATCATGCGAAATACCGCTAGGGCGGTGTACAACTTTGACCTCTTCTGCAAACTTCAGTTGTACTAAAGAAACTTAGCAGGGACGAACTTCAACCATCAACCTACTATTACCCAAAATCGTCTTACAACCTCAACCCGAAGGAGGTAACAGGGTAACTAACCTCTAGTCTTGAGCTTCCACTTCCCAAAGGAGCACTCAACAATGCAGAAGCATCAGGATCACACTGCAAGCCTTCTTCACTACAAGGTACATACTGGCTTAGTGATCAAACGCAACCTTCGCTCTTGATCAAGCCAGATCCTCTTGGTCCTTCACCTGCTGCACAACTACTGATGAAGACCACTGATTTCCTTAACTCTTTCGGTTGATAAAACAAATCTGCATTTCTTTCCTTGCAACACCTCAAAGGATGTCATCCAGAACACCACTTGGTAGCTAAAACAGCACCAGAATTCCACCCAAAAGCAAGGAATACCTATCAACCACCAAAAAGGACAGTAGCCAAACTTGATCTAAGCTGAATCTAGCACCGCTTAGCTTACCCAACTACAAAGTCAACTCGGACTGGCATTGCAAACGGTCATCAGAAACTCTAAGCTGCTTCTCAGCTCAAACTATTCAGCTTGACTCCAAGTTGGAAGCTCAACTTAACACAAACCAATCTGCCTGCACAGATCAGCACGAAAAAGATCAGCAAGACTCTACATTGCTACTCAGCTCACAAGAGTCTAGGGTCAACTCGTGATTTGCATCTGAAGATCTTATCTAAGATGATCCATCTTACTTCGACTTCAAGGCCTCTCATGCTGCATAGATAAGATCAACATCGGTGCCTTATGGATAGACTCCTATCCACTTCTCCAAGAAAAAGTTCCCTATCTCACTGAATTAGCAGCAATATCAGCCTGGCTATTGTCGAATTCTTCAATCCAGCAGGTGCACAACAGCAATGAAACTCTGAAAATCAGGGCACTTCCTGGCACCAACTCAAAGCTGAAATCCATCTCTTGTTTCCAAGGCAAGTCCAGCAAACTCAATCGAAACGTCATCGGGGAACTAACAATCCAGAGGGATGTCCACATCACCTTCTCCTCAACTCGATCATATCAGTCAGCACTATCTTATGGGACAGCCTAACTCACATCGGCAGGAGTATCAAAGGACATCACATCACACAAGCCAGGCGGGGTAGACTCAACCCACACGCCACAGTAATGCAGAAGCACACATGTGATGTTCTCGTGTCACAATCAAACTCAGTCTCGTCTCGTCCTCATGATGCACACAATCAAACAAATCCACCATGTGCTCAAGCCATCCCTCGGCTACAAGACCACCTTCAGCCGCTGGAATCTAGCAAGAACCAGCTCCAATCATCTACTCATCGAGTCAAAAGCTCTACCTCAGCCTCAATCAGCCTCTCATGACAGCACAAAGGAATTCTCAGCTGAGGAATATCCTTCTCACTAACCGAATCTATCGGCTCATCTACAACCTGCCTACCAGCTCTACCTCTACCTTAGCAGCATCTATGAGGTACATCAAAGGTAAGTATAAACAAAGCAAGTAATCATGTAGTCAAGCACATGCAGGAGGACAAACATAGTGTCTAGACTCGAGGGTGATAGAAAAGAATCGAGCTTATTGAAGCTCTGATACCTATATATATATATAAATCTGGGAACTCAACGTCTGGGACTCCACCAGTTGATTCAACACTCGGACCAACTGATCTACCTGCAAAGGCCTGCAATGGCCAACACACGGCCAAAGCAGCCCAAAGGGAAAAACAACGAGGTCAAAACCACAGTACGAAGAGAAATCATCAAACAAATATCAAATCAAGCATGAGATATGTGTCGTGCAATGCATGAGGGCTATCAAGAAACATCGGGAATCAAGGCAAAGCGACTCAACTGGCAAATCCACTCTCAATAAACATTGGAATCCAAAACTCAGCGACTCACCTGGCAATCACGACCAGTGAAAGCGTTTGGATTCTCAGGCACGACGACTCAGCCGGCCAATCACGACTCAGTGATAAGATTTTTTACAAAGCACGGTGACTCAGCAGGCAAATCACGACTCAGTGATTATTCGGTATCAAAGGAATCAGGCTCAAGATGTTGTGTATGTATGCAATGCCAACATCTCATGCAACAGCATACAATAAAGCAAATTCAGCTCAACACGACAACAAAAAATAGAACAACATACTTAGCAGCTATATAAATCTGCACGCAGGTAATAAAACAACACAGAACAAGCTCTACCATGCGATCCTAGGCTGGGAAACTCAGCTCACAGCCAACAGCACGACAATAACAAGCAGCGTGGCAACACAGCCCACGCATAGCAACTACAGCCACACAACATGCATACAAATTAGACACAACAGCCCTAACACATGCAAATTAGCTCGGATACTCATCACAAACACCACATATTACAACGCACAGCATACACACAACAAGGCTAAGGCAGCTCAGCCTACAGCCACCACGTTAAACATGTTTATCTCAAAGTTGTAACTACAAGCTCCGAATTCGTACCTTAAGCAGATCTTGTCAAAATACCTTGGCTCCATGTTCACGGCTAAAGCAACAAGCTCACTGTGCAAACCCTAGCTCTCGACCTACAGCCCGGGGCCACCAACTCACAGCCAAAACTCGAGAGAGCTACAGATCTGCAAAACATCTACCAAAATCAGCTCAACTCAAGCTCAAAAGCTCTCGGTCGAAGCTTCAACAAACGACCAACCTGCACTCAACCTCAAAGTTCAACCTAGCTCAAGGGAAGAACATCTAAGGCTCAAAAGTAACTCTAATAACTTCAATTACCTCAAACAAAGCTCGACTCAGCCGAAAATCACAGTACACGGCTCACGCAACTCCTCAGTGATATCCTCCGTCTGGATTCCTCTCGTTTCCAAACTGGTACTGAAATGACGCCCCTGAAGAGAGGTTTCCAACCGTGGTATCCTCTCTCAAAACTGACCAGCCGAAATCTAGCGATCTGGAAATAAAAGGGTCGGATGAAAAGTACTAACAAGGGTTTGGAAAATATCTATCGGGAGCTACCAGAAGAAGATAAGGGAAAGTGTGGTCTAAAATGTCTAAGCGTTGGTCAACGAGATGGTATAAGTACTAAATCTACTCAGCTCACGACTACAGTGTCAACAGATCAGCCCAGACCTCACACTACGTTCAGCCCAGTGCATCACTCAGCATGCGTATACCAACCAGCTCTCATATCCAACAGCTCACAGTCTCTACAGACCACGCTCTCAAAATATCTTGGCTACAGTGACATTAGATCAGCTCAGATCTCCTCACTGTATTCAGCCCAGGCAAAGCAGCTCAGCTTGCGTATTCAAATCAGCTCCCATGTGTTCATCTTTCGTATGTTGTCCAGCTCACGCGTACATCCAGCTAAGGAGAAATACGATTAGCTCTCAACTAAACTGCCTACTACCAATAGCTTTCACCCGAAGCTAAGACCATTACCATCTCTCATCCAAACTTTGCATCCCCATCAGCTTGCACCCAAGCTGATTCTGCCAACCAGCACAGTGCCACTCTCGTAATCTGCTCCCTCAGCTCAGAGCATTCAGAACATCTCTAAGCTGAATCCAGCTTATACTCACGCAGGAAATCCAGAGCTATTTACCTCTAAGCTGTTGTCTCCAACACATCTTGCGGCAGAAGACTCTTTCAAGCCAAGGAAGCAGCTCAGCTCAAATCACGTCTACAGTGTCTCCAGTCAGCCCAGACCCCGACACTGTACCAACTTAGGCACGAAGACACAAATCAGCTTTCGCACCAACAGATCACGACCTCAACAGATTACACTACCAGACAGATCAATCTTACAGTCAGTTCTCACGCAACTATCAGCTTTCACTGTCCAGCTCAGCTTGAGCGCTCAAACCAGCTGAGATCATTCAGCTCAGCTCACAGGGTGATCCTTACTAGCACTTCTCTCCGAGCTGTACTTCTCAATCAACTTACAACTAGGCTGATAACTTCTAACAGCTCAGGCACTATCCATGATCTGTCTCTCAATCCGGGACATAAAAAAGTCCCTAATTGGAATCCGGATTACTCTGATTCATGACCAGCTATCAGCTCTGAACCCAGACTCATAATAGCAACTTGGTTTAGCTCAAACTAAGAACAACTTAACAATATAATCTGTTAGGATCAAGCGCTTACCACTAGGACAAA
Organism: Dorcoceras hygrometricum; assembly: GCA_001598015.1. Taxonomy (NCBI): domain Eukaryota; kingdom Viridiplantae; phylum Streptophyta; class Magnoliopsida; order Lamiales; family Gesneriaceae; genus Dorcoceras; species Dorcoceras hygrometricum. The sequence continues at coordinate 22,338 of KQ996505.1, read as the reverse complement.
AGCTATAGCTGTTAGCCAAGGTGCAACTTTATTTCCTTATAATGTAGCAGCACAGAGTGAACCTATTATGTGCGTTAGGGTTGGGATGTTAGGCCCATGAGTCAGGGGAGGTGCGTGTCTAACTGCTGATGCTGTCTCAATTCCCTTAGAGATCAGTCTTACCCTTTCCCTACCATCGGCCCTATCCCCAGTAGAGATATTATTACCCGTTAAGATCTGGCATCACACTTTTACAGCCCACATGGCCAACCATATCAAGCGGCACAACGTCAGCAGCTTGACGTACGAGAACTTCCAGGAGGTCACCCATCCCAGTACTGTTCTCACCCTTGCACGCTTAACTCAACATAATCCTTACCTGACAGTTACACCCTTCATGGTCTAAATCAAACAACCGACACTACTGTACTTCGAACCAGTTCGCAGTAGTCAAAACAGCACCCTTAAACACCCTTGCACGCTTAACTCAACATAATCCTTACCTGACAGTTACACCCTTCATGGTCTAAATCAAACAACCGACACTACTGTACTTCGAACCAGTTCGCAGTAGTCAAAACAGCACCCTTAAACATATCAATTTACAGGGCTCTCACCCAGCTTACGGGCAAACGGTCCAGCACAGCATCACGCAACATCCAGTCTCACACTCATATCTCACTGCTCAACAGAACATCATCAAGATATGACGTCTAAGTTGACACACTCCAGTCAACCCATCTATGTTGTTTCAGCTCAAGTCACCTACCTGCTTCTCATCCAGCAGTATGTTCATCATCTTAGCGCACTCCTCTCAGCAAAAAGCCGACCAGCTCAGGTCAGCTTATGCAACCAGGCCTCAAGGCACGTACTCAAATCAGCTCGCCGTGGTCAACCCAGCTCTCCAGGGTCAACACAGCTCGTGACATAGCTTTAGGCCCAAAGATGTATCCAGCTTATGCCTTCATCCTAATCTACTATCAGCTCAGATTGCTCCACTGGACTAGTTCGTGCTATATCAGCAGCACTCAGCTCCCTTGTCTAGCACGGCTAAACATAGCACGAGGTTCATCTACCAGCTTGCATCCGAGCTGGTCCAGCTCGCAGTTACTCAGCAAGCTTCCAAGCTGAATTCCACAAACTATACATCCAGTGCCCTCCAAGATGCAACAGGAACTCCAGCAACCTCAACACTTTGCTCTCTTATGACTAGCTCAGGTCACTAAACCAGCTCGCACAACTATCCAGCATGCTACTCAGCTGGATCTCGCAAGCTATGTATCCAACACACTCCGCATGCATACAGTTCTACAACAAACACGAATCAGTTTGCAAGCCTCCGCTTAGAACAGGTTACTCAAATAGTTCTCACTCGTGCTGGTCTAACTGGAACCCGAAGCAGTTTCCTCTATCAGCTTAGCATCAACCATAGGATCAGCTTGCGTTCGAGCTGGTCCATCTCAGCTGATGCTCCCAAAGCTGATTAATCTCGATTATTTAATCATTAATCTGGACTGATTAAGCCACTAATGACATCGACTAATTACAGTCCTCACATGTACCCTTGCTTGAGTCTGAAACTGACTATTGGGAAGCCAACAAATTATTTCATATATCAGCCATTTTAAAGTCCTGTGCAAAAAAGGATACATACAATGCCACATATATCTATCATATATAACATGTGAACCTAATGTACGACGGATATTTATTAGAATCATCCTTATTTAATCATAATGGAAATTACTATTATGGTCGTACCAATTTACACATAAATATGACTAAAATTATAGAACATACGAATATAGCAATATGTGAGATTGAAATTCGAATTATAAAAAAAATTCACAATTTGGTAGGACCGTAATTGTAATTTACTACATAATAAATATGACTATAATTACAAAATATACAAACACAGCAATATGTGAGATTGAAATTCGAAAAAAAAATCACAGTGCTGATTTGACAACTACATGATGCTCATGTTAAGAGCTCCTAAGTAAGAAAAAATAAATTACCAAATATTTTAAAATAAATCATTAGGAAATAATCGATTCAGAGCTATAATTATAAGTGTTTCATATGGTTTTGATACCCCATACATCACCTCAGGATCCGAGAAACTTCACCAGTCATAACACCTCTTTTCCCGAAGTGGTCATCACCTATTCCAGGGACACCTCTTGCCCCGAGATGACCATCAGCTCTTATAGAAACACCTCTAAATATCTTGCAGAAACACCTCTTCACCCAAGGTGACCATCACCTCTTGCAGGGACACCTCTTGCAGGGACACCTCTTGCAGGAACACCTCTTGACCCGAGATGAACATAACCTCTTGCAGGAACACCTCTTGACCAGAGGTGACCATCAGATCTTGCAGGGACACCCCTTGCAGGAAGATCTTGATGGGATCATTTTCAGGGGGGTGTTCATGTGCTCTGCCACAACTCACGTAGGCTTTCACACAGCCCAAACACCAAACCCGTAAGTTACGTGCATTTAAGAAATTTACAAGTTGAAAGAACTCCTAAGTAAAAAAAAATAAATTACCAAATATTTTAAAATAAATCATTAGGAAATAATCGATGCAGAGCTATAATTTATAAGTTTTTCATATGGTTTTGATATCCCATACATAACCTCAGGATCCGAGAACCTTAACCAATCACAACACCTCATGTCCCGAAGTGGTCATCACCTCTTCCAGGGACACCTCTTTCCCCGAGGTAACCATCAGCTCTTATAGAAACACCTCTAAATATTTTGCAGAAACACCTCTTGCACCCAAGGTGACCATCACCACTTGCAGGAACACCTCTTGACCCGAGGTGAACATCACCTCTTGCAGGAACGCCTCTTGACCCTTGGTGACCATCACCTCTTGCAGGCACACCTCTTGCAGGAACATCTTGATGGGATCGTTTTCAGGGGGTGTTCATGAGCTCTGCCAGAACTCACGTAGGCTTTCACACAGTCCAAACACCAAATCCGTAGGTTACGTGCATTTAAGAAATTTAAAAGTTTAATACCAGCACGCAACTAGAAACCAGATCGTTGTGATGCTGGACTAAGGCTCTGCGAGCTGGTCCAGATTACCAGCTGCTCTACGAGCTGGTTCAACACAAGCAGTCTAGTTTCTTACGTCTTGAGCTGCAATAGTTCAATGTACTTGAATGTTAATGCACCGAGATATAGATTGAGTAATGAATTAAAATCATGCGGAAACAACTCATACTGAACTCTTATATTCAAAATCCTTTAAACAGTTTTAAGCGTAGTAAAAAAAATATGCAATGCATGAATATAAATGCAGTAAGCAGTAAAGAAAATGTACGCTGCTAATTTGTTTATGAAAGTTCGGAGCTGAATCTCCTACGTCTCCCCTTCTTCCGCAATCGAAAAGGATCCACTAGAAGAATTTGATTGCAACGATCCTCTCTAAAACCCGATCCTGCGACCAGCAGTCGCAAGAACTCCTAGCCAGCCACCACTGCACACCAGCCCGCAAGCTGCGTGTATCTAACTCACTTCTTTTCTGTCTCAGTGAGAAAGGCTACACACACTTCTTTAACGTCTCAGTGCCAAAGACTACAATGAATGTTTGTGTTTGTGATTCACACATTTATTCTGTTTCACACATCTCTCGTATATATGTGAGTGAATCATGTGTGAGAAATTACAGTATACACTCACTCGCAAATGTATTCTCACACACTGGGAAGTGCTTCTTCAAAGCTGATAACTCGTTGTCTTCCCTGATTGTGAAGTCGATGAATATCTCATTGAAGCTCTTTGGCAATGCACCAGCTCACACATGGGAACTGGACCAGCATGAACACCTTCTGCCACCTGGGTGTTCAAGCCCCCGACTGCTGCACAATCTTAGTCCTCTGTTTTGTGCCTTACTGCACTTGTATATCTTTTTCGCTCATCTATTGCATCTCTGATTTTCTGTTCACTGTCTTCTTCAATATTTGTAGCCTTTTGTGCTGTTCTATCCGTTGGACACAAAGATGTAGCCGTTGTAAAGACTTCTGAAAAGTTCTGACATTGTTGTACCTTGTGTCCTTTGTCATTTCATGCTTTGCAGGCTTTCTTGACTTTAAGATCCTTTACATTAAATGCTCTGCAGCCATTGCTGACTTTGAGATATGTGAACATTGTATTTGACAATACAGCAAATCAGTTTGAACTCGCAATAAAATCTCCATAATACTTGTGTTCAAACTGCTTTTGCTCTGAGCTAGTATGTTCGTTACTCTGATCTGGTCGCTTATCTGAGCTGGTTGCTTCTTTATCTGTACTGTTCTTGTTGCAACTGCTCTAAAATGATCTGCTCCTCGTTCTGAGCTGCACTTGAATATTCTGGTCTTCTCTGATCTGATTTACTCATCTGTACATATCTGAGATAATCTGTGCTGCTCTTGCTCCAAGCTGGTGAACCAGCTTAGGTTTCCTCTACGATCTGGTTATCCTTTGATGGACCAGCTCGGGCGTCCCCTCACTGTACCATCTTAGATGTCTTCTACTGTACCAGCTCTGGCATCCCCTCGCTGTTCCAGTTTAGACATCTTCTTAATCTGCTCTTCGTTCGATCTGCTATCAGCTTGCGTTCATCTGCTACAGTGATTTGTTCCAACTCACGACTATCTCTGTACCAGCTTACGACTAATTCGAACCTACACACTTAATCAAATCGTTAGAAACATATGAACAGGTTTTGTGTTAATCAAAATTAAGATTCTGGTCTGTAAACACAGATCCAACAATCTCCCCTTTTTATTTACACAAGAATAAATAGATGCATGAAATAATGATTCCAAATATTCTCCCCCTTTTTGTGGGAATCAAAAAGGGTTCGAAATCTGGTCTTCCCTCAATTTTTAAAACAAAACTCCCCCTCAGTCAGAGCACGGGGTAATTTTATTTTGAAAACAAAACGATTTTGGCATGGAGAGACAGCTTGTGAAAACAAGTGCACGCAATGATTTTAAGAACAGAATCTGTGCCACTGAAAAATCTCATCTATCCAGACTAAAAGAAAAATGACAATTGAATTCACAGAATCTCTTCCGCTTCTCTCGAACACTGTTATAGTCGCTAATCTTTCAGCTAAACCAGCGTATGTGGTCTTGGAATCCACAGATATCACGCAATCTATCAGCTCGACAGAAGAAATGTTGCCGTAGTTTCCTTTCGAGACCCTGCTCTGCTATTCAAAAGTCATTACGCCCCCTATATTTATAGAGTGAGTTTTAAAATTCTTTAAAATGATTTTGCACCATAGACATGATTTCGAAAGACTATCAGAGCAGAAAAAAATTCTAAAACCGTTTTCAAAAATTTTCGAAGAAAAATGCACTATTCAAGAACAACCTGCTCTGATACCACTTGATGGGATTGTTTTTAGGGGGGATGTTCATGAGCTCTGCCACAACTCATGTAGGCTCTCACACAGCCCAAACACCAAACCGTAAGTTACATGCATTTAAGAAATTTACAAGTTGAAAACCAGCACGCAACCATAAACCAGATCGTTGTGAGGCTGGATTAAGGCTCTGCGAGCTGGTCCAGATTACCAGCTGCTCTGCGAGCTGGTTCAACACAAGCAGTCTGGTTTCTTACATCTTGAGCTGCAATAGCTCAGTGTTCTTGAATGTTAATGCACCGAGATACAAATTGAGTAATAAATTAAAATCATGCAGAACAACTCAAACTGAACTCTTATATTCGAAAGCCTTTAAATAGTTTTAAGCGTAGTAAACAAATATGCAATGCATGAATATAAATGCAGTAAGCAGTAAAGAAAATGTACGCTACGAATTTGTTTATGGAAGTTCGGAGCTGAATCTTTTACGTCTCCCCTTCTTCCGCAATCGGAAAGGTTCCACTAGAAAACTTTGATTGTAACGACCCTCGCTACAATCCGATCCTGCGACCAGCAGTCGCAAGAACTCCTAGCCACCACTGCACACCAGCCCGCAAGCTGCGTGTGTCTAACTCACTTCTTTACTGCCTCAATGAGAAAAGATACACACACTTATTTAACGTCTCAGTGTGAAAGACTACAATGAATGTTTGTATTTGTGATTCACTCATTTATTCTGTTTCACACATATCTTGCATATATGTGAGTGAATCATGTGTGTGAAATTACAGTGTACACTCACTCGCAAATGTATTCTCACACACTGGGAAGTGCTTCTTCAAAGCTGATAACTCGTTTTCTTCCCTGATTGTGCATTCGATGAATATCTCATTGAAGCTCTTTGGCAGTGGACCATATCACACCTGGGCACTTGACCAGCTTGAACACCTGCTGCCACTGGGTGTTCAATCCCTCGACTGCTGCACAATCTTGTACACTACACTTATTTAACGTCTCAGTGTGAAAGACTACAATGAATGTTTGTATTTGTGATTCACTCATTTATTCTGTTTCACACATCTCTTGCATATATGTGAGTGAATCATGTGTGTGAAATTACAGTGTACACTCACTCGAAAATGTATTATCACACACTGGGAAGTGCTTCTTCAAAGCTGATAACTCGTTTTCTTCCCTGATTGTGCATTCGATGAATATCTCATTGAAGCTCTTTGGCAGTGGACCATATCACACCTGGGCACTTGACCAGCTTGAACACCTGCTGCCACTGGGTGTTCAATCCCTCGACTGCTGCACAATCTTAGCCCTCTGTTTTGTGCCTTACTGCACTTGTATATCTTTTTCGCTCATCTATTGCATCTCTCATTTTTTGTTCATTGTCTTCTTCAATATTTGTAGCCTCTTGTGCAGTTCTATCCGTTGGACACAAATATGTTGCCGTTGTAAAGGCTTCTGAAAAGTTCTGACATTGTTGTACCTTGTGTCCTTTGTCATTTCATGATTTGCAGGCTTTCTTGACTTTAAGCTCCTTTACATTAAATGCTCTGCAGCCATTGCCGACTTTGAGCTATGTGAACATCGTATTTGACAATACAGCAAATCAATTTGAACTCGCAATACAATCTCCACAATACTTGTGTTCAAAATGTTTTGCTTTGAGCTAGTCTGTTCGTTACTCTGAGCTGGTCGCTTATCTGAGCTAGTTGCTTCTTTATCTGTACAGTTCTTGATGCAACTGCTCTAAAATGATCTGCTCTTCGTTCTGAGCTGCTCTTGAATATTCTGATATGCTCTGATCTGATTTATTCATCTGTACATCTCTGAGCTGATCTGTGCTGCTCTTGCTCCAAGCTGGTTCACCAGCTTGGGTTTCCTCTGCGATCTGGTTATCCTTTGCTGGACCAGCTCGAACGTCCCCTCACTGTACCCGCTTAGATGTCTTCTACTGTACTAGATCAGGCGTCCCCTTACTGTTCCAGTTTAGACATCTTCTTAATATTCTCTTCGTTCGATCTACTATCAGCTTGCGTTCATTTGATACAGTGCTTTATTCCAGCTCGCGACTATCTCTGTACCATCTTACGACTAATTCTAACCTGCAAACTTAATCAAATCTTTAGAAACATATGAACAGGTTTTGTGTTAATCAAAATTAAGATTCTGATCTGTAAACACAGATCCAACACATCTCTTGACCTGAAGTGATCATCACCTCTTGCAGGAACACCTCTTCACCCGGGGTGACCATCAGCTCTTTTAGGAACACATCTGCACCTCTTGCATGAACACCTCTTGACCCGAAGTGACAATCACAATCTCGAGGCGAGAGGACCATGTTAGAGTAAATTTCAGAAGTTTTGGTGATGAAAAATAAAAGAGATATAATCAAGACCAAAGGAACGAGATCTGGACAAAGCTTACACTGTTGGACGTAGAAACCAGATCGGAGCTAAGTCAAGCTGGTTAAGAAAAAAGCATCTCAGCGCATTCAGGTACACTGGGTGAGGACAAACCAGCAAAGGTATTTTGTTCAGTTGGTTAAGGTCAAACCAGCTCAGGATATTGAGATGTGCTGGTTTAGGTAAAAACCATCTAGGTGCTAAGTCATGCTGATACCAGTTCCAAGATGCTTAGAAGCAGAGAGAATTGAGACGAAGAGCAGAAAAACAGTGGTTTACAGTTAAGAGAACTGACCAGCTAGAGCAAGAAGTGGAATAACAGACCAGCTGGAAGACCAGTTAAGTAAACCAAGCATAATGATTTCACGAGTTGTATAGTACTGAAGTTATAAGCGTACAAAGAATGTTATCTGAATCAGTAAAGATCAAAGACATGAGCAGAATATTTCAAAGCAGATTAGAGATGATCAAGATCAGAACACGATCTAGAAAAGCAGCTCAATGTTCAGAAACCAGATTGGGAGACCAGCTGAGTAAAGGACAACGTAGCAAATTTAATTTTGGAATGTTTGAAGCTACGTACAGTTTGATATGAGACATTTGACATCTCTGCAGTGATTTGTAGTCATTGGAATTACTTTGAGCTAAATTCAGATACGCAGAGATTGAGTTCAAACTGAAGACGGTACAAAGTTGCTAAAAAGAGCAATGCATTTAGTGGAGCTGTACTTTCATCGTACAAGTATTTAAGGCGTCGCAGGAAATTCAATTTGGATGCATACAATGTGTCTACTGGCTACATTTATTACCGTTGTATCCAAAGAGTATAAATAGAAGAGGAGTAGCTGAGAAGGGTTACATAACATACCGTGACGAATTACAACAAAATTATCAAACACACAAGTTAACCAGCCCTTCACAAGAAAAAACAGAGTTCATATTGAACCAGCTCACAGCAAGTGACACACGCACAGATAGCCTTATTCAATTCTTGTGTCACACACTCTTCTATACACACAATCTGTAGTGAGCGATCATTGTAAATCATAAACAGAGAGTGTACAGTGCTAGAGTAGCTCAATCAGCTCAGTGCTGTTTCATTGTATTCTCGAACCAGATCACGGGTCTGTGTTCGTGGTTGAGTGCTAGGAGTTCTCGTAGCTGCCGGTTGCGGGATCGGGTTTGTACAAAGGGTTATATAAATCAAATCTTCTAGTGGATATCCTTCCCATTGAGGAAGAAAGGGAGACGTAGGAGATATTTCTCCGATATTTCAGAAACAAACTCTCGATTCCTTATCTTTCACTTTCTCGCATTTTTCTGAATTGTTCATTGTTTGAATCGTGTTATTTCCGCATAAAATTATTTTATTACACGAGACAAACAGCAATCACTGAGAACCCTTCAAGCTGATAACTTGACTGGAGGTTTGCGTCGATCAGTAAAATCTTTCGAAGCAAATTTTTAAAACAAAAATTAGCAAAGGAGTTCAATCACCCCCCCCCGTCTGAACTCCCGAGTTTGTTTTCGATCCTAACAGACCGAACCAATGTCTGAACTCTCGGGAACACCCTATTATTTCCAACAATCATGCTCTGGATGGAATGATGTGAATACGCATTGGATTAGTGTCGAGGCAACAATCTCAACTGGGAAATAGTTAACATGTACGCAATGCAAGGCGCAAGAAGAGCTCCTGTACATCACACGCCGGGTAATGCACCCACGATCGGAGATCAAGGAGGCAATATCGCCCGAGATAGCGATCACTCTGAGCGTGATCTCCGCCATGATAAGCTCTCCAATGCATCACACGCCGGGTAATGCACTTGGAGCAACCGCCTAGCCACTCTATAAATATCCAGGTATGCTTCACTCTACAGCCATTCACAAACACACAATCTCTCTGCTTTATATTCACACTTTCTCTCTATTACTGAGCACCCAACCTGATTTAAGCATCCGAGGGGTTTCTCCAGGAACACTTTTGGCGCCCTATGTCCAAAGTTTGTGCTTGTTGGTCGTTGAAGGAAAGACATCCAGCTCATCTTCCGAGGACAGAGCTCCCGACTTCCGACCTGTCCTCTCATATTCCTCGAGCTACATTGTGCTGAGGCCCAGGCTCGGTGATACCTCGCTACTGGTGATTCATTCAAGCAGTTTCCTCCTAGTTCAGCTCCAACAGATCTCAATCGGCTCATCTCCCGAGGGCATACCTCCCGAGCTCCCTACTCCCGACCTCTCGACGTGGTGGCAGTTCTCCGGATGGGTAAAGCTCTTCGGCTATTGAAAAATTTGGTTACATCAATTGGCGCCATCCATGGGGAATGACAAGGTTGAATAAAGCGACGGTACCACCCAGGAGAAGCAGACCTCAGGAGACAGGAGAGACCAGCAACACTGAGAATCTGTCCTTGGGATCTGAGAGCCAGGGTCTGACGATCACCCAAATCGCACAATTAGTAGCGACCACCGTGGAACAGATACTGGCTAACCGACCCAAGGTGAAGCCCCAACCAAACCCTTGAGTTGAAGAAATCAGGAAGCTTTGGGAGGAAATTTATCATTTGAGGGAAGGGAGGAGTTCCGGGCATCCTCCTCCTCCTCTAGCTCGGACTATCCCCTTTTCAGCCGAAGTATTAGTTGCAGAACTCCCCCTGCATTTCAAGTTTCCCAATGTGGGAGAATATGACGAGCAGGAGACCCCGATGCGCACCTCTTGAGGTTCGATAATTCTGCTCTCCTGCATTAGTATGCCGATCCTATCAAGTGTTGAGTTTTCTTGACCACTTTGGTTAGATCGGCACAGTAGTGGTTTAACCTCCTACCTGTAAGGAGTGTGAGGAGATTGCAAGACTTCAGTCAAGCATTCCTCCGACAGTTTACCAGCAGCAAGAAACAACCAATGACGACGTTGAATCTCTTCGATGTCAAGCAGAGAGAGAAAGAAAACCTTTGAGAGTACATTAGGCGCTTCAACAGAACTATTCTCGAGGTACCTTCGCCCACCCCGGATTTGATGATCGGGGCATTCACTCATGGACTACGAAGGGGTGATCTCTTCAGATCCTTAATCAAGAAACCCCCGAAGTCATTTGATGATCTCTTGACGAGGGCAGAGAAGTATGTCAACGTCGAGGAAGTGTTGTCCACCCTGAGAGCTCATCCCGAGGACCCTAGACTCCAAGTTCCATGGCCTCCCAGCAGCTCGAGTAACTTTATTGATTGCTGAAGGGGAAGAACAGGTCCTAGCCAGACGACCAGAGGGTTATCCTTCCATCGACCCAAGTCCTCGGCTGGAGCGAAGAAGTGCAAGCAAGAAACTGACACCTGGGATAGTAGTTTGCCGACAAACATGTTAGACTAAGGTCAACAGTTATTTTACTTTGTAAATACCATAGTTTATCGAATGAAAAATTATTTTTGAGCACAAGTCGACTCGACCAAGTGACGTTGTTGCTACATTCATCCAATACCTCGGGTAGCAACCCTACCTGAGTGCATCTATAAGCCCAACCTGCTCGGAAGTAAGTAAGCATGACCTGCTCGGCATGATCAAGCCCAACTCTTGTTGGCAACACCTCGGATAGCAGCCCTACCTAAGTGCACCTATAAGCCCAAGCTGCTCGATAGTATGTAAGCCCGACCTGCTCGGCACCATCAAAGCCCAACTCTTGTTGGCAATAACTCGGATAGCCGCCTACCTAAGTGAATCTATAAGCCCGACCTGCTCGACAGTATGTAAGCCCGATACATTCGACACCATCAAAGCCCAACTCTTCTTGGCACCGAGTGCAGGCTGCTCGGTAATCTGTAAGTCCGATCTATGCGGCAATCTATAAGTCCAACCTGCCCGAAAAAGTACCTCGGGTCCTGACTAGACTTCACATGGTCCTAAACTTCAATTTTTCGTCTAGAACCAGTCGAGGGGATACTCTCGATATCCCAAAAATCACCTCGGGACTCAAGGATCTAGCTGTCTGCTTCTCCTATCGAGGTACGTAGAGAGCTCGGGGAGGACTACCCATGGACCGAGCTGCACACTCCCTATGCTGAGGTACATCGAGAACACGAGAGGATTACCCGAGGAGGTACCCAATGATTCCCCC
>KQ996503.1:24433-37135 GCA_001598015.1 Dorcoceras hygrometricum | reverse complement strand
CAGCGATAGATATCGTCATTTGGACCCGGGCCCGTTGGACCGGTCCAAGTCCATCTTTAAGTCTATTTAATGGGACTTAATGACTTCATTAACATAACACTACATTTCATAACCCTAAACCCTAAGCATTAAAGTAGCCGCCTCCCTCCCTTCCCAACTCACGCCGCCGTCGTGCGCCGCCCGCCGCCGCCGCCACTTCGCCGGAAATTGTTCCGGCCTAGTTTTTCGAGGAGTATTCGTTCGTGCTGATCTCGTCAGGGCTTCTAGTGCAGCCTGACGAAGGAGTCTCGGATCTGGTCGTGGACCGGATTGGCGTAACTACCGCAATCTACCGAGAAGAGCCGGGTTCTTGAAACACCGGTTGGAGCCAGGCACAAGTGCCAGCGAGGTAACACGCAAAACATCCTATGAATGTCGTAGAATGTAGATTTGTTTTTCGTATTGATCTCCTCACGGTTCTATGTTTTTGTTCTTCCGCTGCCTGACCGGGGGGGGCGGATCCGGATCCCCAACAATCTACTCTGAACTGATCTGCTATTCTCAACTCTGAACTGATTGTCTCTTCTCATCAACTGAGCTTAGCTATTCATTTAAAATATACAGTTTTTTCAGTTCTCAGCACTTATCTTATCTGATCTGTTTCCAGCTTCAACTACGCACTCAAGTAAACTGTTAGAAACATAACAACAAGTTCTGTGTTCATGAAAATTAAAATTTGATCTGTTTCATAGTTCCAACAATCTTCCTGTTGGGGATCGATTTAAGGACCCTCTATTAATGTGCAATGACTAGTTATTCGATCCATAACCAGTGCTAGAGGGTGTAACCAGATCGAATGACAGGACGTAGGGTTCATCCAGAAGTTGAAGCCGGTTTGCGAAGATCAAGCTGGTTTCAGCTTGAAGTTGAAACCAGCTCGAAACTGAGCAAGCGCTAAACATGCTGGTTCCAGCTGGAACTGAAACCAGCTCGACACACGTCCGTACGATCTGGTTAACTTATCTTGAGCTGCAATAGCTCATTGTTCTTGAATGCTTGTGCACCGAGATACAGATTGAGTAATGCAAATAAAACACACGGAAATAACTCAAACTGCACTCTAAATTAGAAAGCCCATTTAAACAGTTTTATGCACAGTTATAAATATGCAATGCGTATGTATGAATTCAGTCAAGCAGTAAAGAAGATACGCTGATTTGTTTCTAGAAGTTCGGAGCAAACTCTCTTCCCCTTCTTCCACAATCGGTAAGGATATCAATAGAAGACTTTGATTGCAGCGTCCCTACGCTACAACCCACTCCGACGACCCATAGCCGCAAGAACTCCTAGCATCTACCACTGCACACCAGCCCGCAAGCTGCATGTGACTAACTTCACTTCTTTAACGCCTCAGTGAGAAAGGCTATACACACTTCTTTAACGTCTCAGTGCGAAAGACAACACAATGAATTGTGTTCATGATTCACTCATCTAAAAAATTAAGCTCTCAGCTATCAAATGTGAGTGAATCTGTGTGTGAGAATTTTACAATGTATGCTCACTCTCAAATATATTCTCACACACTGGGAAGTGCTACTCTCCGAGCTGGTTTTCTGCTATCTTCCCATGGTTGTGCAGTAGACTTGATTAATTTGTTTTTGCTCATGCACACCTCTCTTATTTTTTGCATCTTCTGCTGCTCATATATATAGCCTCTGTGCAGATTTTATCTGTTGGACACAAAGCATATATCCGTTGTAAAAGGTTTCTGAAAAGTTATGTCATGGTTATACTTTGTGTCCTTTGAATTTTAGGCTTTTGCAGGCTTTGTGGACTTTGCACTGTACAGGTCTATACCTGATGTGGACAACACAGCAAATCGATTTGAACTCTAATAAGCAACCTTCGTAATGTCTTGTGTTCAAATATCTTTGCTTGTTGTTTTGTCTAATTCTGCTCTTGACCTCTGAGCTGGTTTGACCTTAACCAGCTTGCCTCTTGTTTCTTCTTTGCTATAAGCTGGTCTGTCCACTGAGCTGGTTGCTGAACTCTGGGCTGGTCTCTACCAGCTGGTTCCTGAGTTGGTTTTTCCCTTCAGCTGGTCTTCGAGCTGAGCTTGTTTCCCAGCTGGTTTTCGTCCCAGCTGGTTTCTTCTTTCATAGAACCACTCTGCTTTCTGGTTGTCCTTAGCTGGATCAGCTTGGGCGTCCCCTCACTGTACCAGCTAAGTTGTCCTATGTTGGACCAGCTCGGGCGTCCCCTTACTGTTCCAACTTGGACCACTCCTCAATCTGCACTGCTATCTTCTCTCAATAAATATGCTATCAGTGCTTTAATCCAGCTTGCTGCTGGGCTGCTACATTGCTTTCGTCCATCTGGCAGTGTCCGAGATGAGCTGCATATTTTCGCCCGAGACCCGTGCCCCCCTCTGAAACGTTCAAAGAGCAAGACTCGCCAACTTCGTTCGTGACCTAAACCGCTTTTCGGCCAAATTACTTCGATTAGGCCTTCGAAATTGCATTTTACTTTTCAGCTCAACCTGTGCACTTAAGTTAAATCGTTAGTACAATAGTAACGAATTTTGTGTGAATCAAAACTTTAGATTCTGATCTGTAAAAACAGATCCAACACTTCCCCTTTTTGGTACATACTTGGATAAACAGAACAGATTGAGGAGCATCAGGATCCTAAAGGCACTTTCGAGCATCAGGAACAAGTTTTTTCTATTGGAGCACAAACTATGGAGGAGTTGGGGACTGATCGGGAATCTCCATCTTCTAGATCACTGGATAACGAGGATTTATCTATGATTCTATTTATACAAGTACCCTGAATATCCCTTATACGGCCTCTAATCAATGAGAACTAGAGTGAGAGAGTTGTGGATAGATCAGCAAAATAATCAATATATAGAAAATAAAAGTTAGAATACTCTTGCATATGGATGCTCTAGTAGATTCTATCAGACAGTCTCAATATTCACTGCAATTCGATCTTATGAAGGAGCTTTGATACAACAAGAATGAACTTGGTGATGAGGTGGCTACACTCAGCTCTCAAATTGTTGAAGTTGTGGAATACACTAGGCTTTGTATGGAACAGAACAGATTAGTCTGAAATCCTTTCAGTTCGAAAGAAGGGAGACGTAGAAGCATTACTTTGTACTTCCAGAAACAAAGTCGTACTCATCTGTTTTTTATGCTTTCAGTTTACATATTCACATTTTAGTTCACTACTTAATTGAAATATTTCATCATAACATTTTATGTCTCAAGAAAGAAGATTAGATTGAGTACTTGAAGCAGTTTCTAATCCAGCTGATTCTAAAAATATTTTTTAAACACATAGTTTTCAAAAGTGTTTATTCAACCCTCCCCCACTTTAAACAATGTACTGCCGTGTTTCGATCCTATCAATATTCTTCTTGTAGTTCATTCAGAATACTAGAAGACAAACTAATTTGTCTGATTGAGACATAGGTCAAAGTCAACAAAGACTGCAAACCATTAAATGACGATTGAGCTCAAAGTCAACAAAGCCTGGAAACACATTAAATGATAAATGACACAAGATACAACTATGATGGAACTTTACAGAAACCTTTTCAATGGCTAGGAACTTGTGTCCAACGGGTACATTGGCACAGAGGCTTTATATGTCAAGGAAGATGATGAACAGACAGGTCAAAAATGTGAGATTCACCAAAGAAAACCAGAGAGCATGTGCATATGCATAGTCGAGAGCTTGTACACTCAGGTGGAGCTGGTATACAAGCTGAGCTGATGCCCAGGTATGAGATGGTACACAGGCCGAGAGCTTAAACGCAGAATCCATAGTTGATTGTACAACTTGGGAAGAAGATGAAGATACCAGCTTTTGAAGGTGTGAGAAAACACAAGAGAGAGTGAACTTATACTGTAATATTCTCACACACATATTCACTCACATATACGAGAGATGAGCTAAATAGAATAGATGAGTGAATCATGATCAAACACAAATCATTGTAGTCTTTGGATTAGAGACGTTAAACATGGTCTTGTTGATTAAGTCATACAGCCTGCGAGCTGTTGTGCAGAGTGTCTAAGAGTCTCAGCTTTGTGCAGTGAGTAAGTGCCAGCTGAGGTGGGTCTATACATATTGTTTTAAGATCAAAGTCTTCTAGTGAATACTTCCAGGAATGGAAGAGACGTAGGAGATTGAGCTCCGAACTTCCAGAAACAAATTTGCAGCGTACTGATTTTTATTGCTTTCTACATTCACGCCTACATGTTTTAAAACCAAATTTCAGGTTTAAATTTTCAGAGAGTAGTTTGGGTTATTTCCGCATGATTTTTAATCATACTGAACTAATTCTAGATGCTGAAAGATTTCAAGAACTAGCGCTATTGTAGCTTATGTTTTCATGGTTCAGATCGCGCGCGATCTGTTCAGCACGCAGCACTGCTCCGTGCTTATTCAGCTTAGACGCAATCTGCTTGCGTGATGTTTCTTCTAAACCATTTTGAAAAGCATGCAATCTGCATTTCAATCCATGAATTTGTGCCTGAGATGTGTGAGAGTTTACGGTACCAGTTTTCGGACCATTCAATATGGAAGTAGTAAATTATGTTTGGTTGCTAAATGACAACATACCAGTTCAAAATAGAATTATAATATGGATGGAGGAGATCTTTACACGAAATGATATGATCGAGTAATAGGTTACCAGAAAGATGAATAATCTATTATATAAAATTACACCATGGAGTAGCAATAAATCCATTCTTGAAATTTTCATCCACCGAAAGATTATATCAAAAGTAGTTTTGAAACCAAGCGGAAAATACTCGAAGAATCATCTAAAATCGAATTATGCAACCTATAAAATATTTGATAGATTTGCAACTGAAGTTGCAAAAACAATTTCGTTGAAGCAATTTATCAAACGCCTAAAATGCTTCAACATTAAAATGAAAATAATAAATGAATGCAACAAAGTAAACACACGATTTGCCTATGGAAGTTCGATGGAAACACATTCTACATATCCTCTACTTCCATTGCTAGAAGGATTTATTAGAAAACTTTGATTTATACAACACTATGTACAAATCAACTTCAATTTATGACTTACTCATTTCCTATATTGAAACTCCTAAACTCCACAAAGTTTAGTGTATTTGTGTGAATACTATCACTCAACTAAACATTGAAAATCATCGCTCATTGTGTATGAGTGATTGGATGTTTGTGATCATTTACAGTGTACTCTCTCAAATATATCCTCGAACAGGAGAATAATCTTATCTACCTTGATTTCTTCATATAGGATCCCTAGACTTTCAATTTCTATCATCTATATTTCTTTCTTTTATTCACTCCACTCTCTTGTTCAATCTTCCATGTGTTGTATTTATAGCCTCCAACTATAATATGAATGTTAGACACAATGGTATAGCTGTTGGAAAAGATTTTGGATATTTCTGGGTCTCAAACAGCTATATTTGGACTTTTTAAAATTTTTCCGGTAGATTTGATTTTTCGATCAAGCTTTGACTTGTGGTTCGAGCTGTTCTGTACTGTTGAGCTGATCTGATTTGTTCTGTTGAGATGATGTAATCTGCTGGGTCCATCTGAGTTGACTAAGCTCGTCCAGTTGAGTTGATCGATCTTATACAGCTTAGTTGACTGAGCTTAGACAGCTCGTTGACTGAGCTTAGACAGCTCAATTTGACCGATCCCATACATATAGCTGAGTTGACTGAGCTTGTCCAACACATTTTTTATCCAGCACTCTATTCACAAGATTCTTCTTTGGTATATTTTGAGCTCTATCAAGTATTGCACACTTACGTAAACATGTGATAAATAAAGAGAAATATAAAGAATTACAATGAACTTTCAATATTAACATGCATATTTTTATGTCTTACACCATGAGTTTCACATATTCGTTTAAATTCTTTACCATATCTTCTTTGACGCATCATTTAACCACAAAGTGTGAACATTCATATCTCAATACTACAATTATCAGTTAACCATCTTTAGCATATAAATATATTATGTGAAACACATTTAACATGAATAATTCACCATCTAAAATCGGATTCGGAATAGTTTTTAATTGTTTATTGCAGTATTGTTGTTTTTTCCATTATCTATTGTGATCGACATAAAATTTATTTTATATGTGATAATACCTAGAAATATTGGCGATATATCTTGCCATTGTAAATCAGTGTGTGATTCTTCAAAATATCCAAAGCTAAATTCTTTATTCAGGAGTATAACCAATCCAATGACAAATTATAAAAAGATAAGATTCATTTTTAAATTACCCCAAATGTCGGTATTCAAACTAACTCTACGTTTATTTTTTTTAAATATGATGCACTAATTTTTATTATATTTTTTAAAAAATTTTGATACTATATTTTCTAAATGTGTGTCTGGATATTAAGAAACCCAGTTGAATGGTTGTGGTAAATTCAAAAAATGATCATGCTCATAAATTAGAAAGGTAATACGCATGAGAAACATCAGCAGTAATAATGAAACTAGATTCAGCTTTGGGATTCATGTTGGATCTATGTAACAGATCAGATCTTAATCTTGACAAACAGATCAGATCTTAATCTTGACAAACACAAAACCTGCTGTTATGTTTCTAACGATTTAATCAAGTGCGCAGGTCTAAGCTAAAGCAGATCAGACGCGAGCTGAATAAGCGCACTGGAGCTGAAGAAGCGAGCTGAAGCAGATCGAATGCAAGCTGAAAGCGACGAACTGAGTGCTTTTGAGAAGATGTGCAAGTTGGAATAGTAGGGGAAAGCCAAACTGGTCCAGCAGATGACATACAAACTGATCCAACTTAGAACGAAGATCAGCACAGAAGAAACCAGCTCAAAGCAGGTATCAGCTCAGAGAGAAGCGTTCAATTCAGAGATCAAGTGCAGATCACAGTTTAACTTACAGTTCAACAGATCGGATCAGATGTATCAGTTCAGAGTGAACAACTTAGATAAGATAAGGTTCAGATCAGAATAGATGAACAGTATTCGATCTAGAGATCAACTTAGAGCAGTTCAGTGTAGAACAGATCAGAATCAGTTCAGATCAGATTAGAAGCGCAGAGAGGATCAGCTAAGATCTTAGAACATATCTGTTGAGTTAAGCGTGCAAGGGTGAGACAGTACTGGGATGGGTGACCTCCTGGGAAGTTCTCATACGTCAAGCTGCTGACGTTGCGCCGCTTGATCTGGTTGGCCATGTGGGCTGTAAAAGTGTGATGCCAGATCTTAACGGGTAATACTATTTCTGCTGGGGATAGGGCCGGCAGTAGGGGAAGGGTAAGACTCATCTCTAAGGGAATTGAGACAGCACCAGCAGTTAGACACGCACCTCCCTGGACTCATGGGCCTAACAGTCCAACCCTAACGCACATAATAGGTGCACTATGTGTTGCCATATTATAAGAAAATAAAGTTGCACCTTGGCTAACAGCTATAGCTTTTGGCCTAGTGGTAAGCGCTTGATCCTAACAATTGGTATCAGAGCGAGGTCAGGGGTTCGACGGTAGGGGAATGATAAGACTGATCTCTAAGGGAATTGAGACAGCACCAGCAGTTAGACACGCACCTCCCTGGACTCATGGGCCTAACAGCCCAACCCTAACACACATAATAGGTGCACTCTGGCTGCCACATTATAAGGAAATAAAGTTTCACCTTGGCTAACAGCTATAGCTTTTGGCCTAGTGGTAAGCGCTTGATCCTAACAATATCAGATCTGGAGATCAGCTCAGAGTAAGCAGATTAGATCAGATCAGCAGAGAGAAGAAAATCAGCTTAAAGCTTACGAGAGCAGCTCAGAGCTTAGAACAAATCAGATAGGGTAATCAACTCAGTAAAGCAGCTCAGACATAATCAACGTGATATATATCAGCTCAGTGTGAACAGCTCAGAGCAGAATCCATTCAAAAACAGCTGAGAACGTCTAAGCTGGACAGTACAAACTGAGAGAAATGAACATATCAACTTAGAGCTTAACAGAAAAGAATCAGATCAGGGCCGAACAGAACAGATAGCACAAATAAAATCAGCATAGACTATCTTAGAGAAGATTCGAGCATTCAAGAGCAGCTCAGAGCATAGAACAGATCAGATCAGATCCTGTTCCATACTAGATCAGCTCACAGTGAACAAAATCAGCTTAGAGCAGACGATGAATA
The DNA here is from genome assembly GCA_001598015.1 of Dorcoceras hygrometricum. Taxonomy (NCBI): domain Eukaryota; kingdom Viridiplantae; phylum Streptophyta; class Magnoliopsida; order Lamiales; family Gesneriaceae; genus Dorcoceras; species Dorcoceras hygrometricum. The sequence continues at coordinate 28,941 of KQ996503.1, read as the reverse complement.
AGAGCATCTTAGAGAAGAAGCGCAGAAACGGCTCAAGAGCAGAAAGACTCGGATTAGAACAGTTTATAGCAAATATGCTCAGAGCATCTTAGAGAAGAGCAGATCAGATCAGGAATTCGTGAAAGATCAGCTTAGAAGAATAAGTTTGTTCAAGATTTTTTCAGAATACTAGAAGACAAAATATTTTGTTTGATCGAGACAGAGCTCAAAGTCAGCAATACCTGCAAACACATTAAATGACGATAGATATGAAAGTCAACAAAGTCTGCAAGCGCATTAAATGATAAATGACACAAGATACAACTATGTCAAAACTTTACAGAAGCCTTTTCAACGGATAGGAACTTGTGTCCAACGGATATATTTGCATAGAGGCTTTATATATCGAAGAAGACGATGAACAGAAGGAAGCAAGAGATGCATGAGAGAAAAACAGAGAGCAAGTGCATGTTCAATAGTCGAGAGCTTGTACACTCAGGTGACAGCTGATGTACAAGCTGAGCTAGTGCCCGATGTGAGCTGGTGCACAGACCGAGAGCTTAAACACAAAATCTATAATCGACTACACAACTTGTCAGGCCTCGTGCACACATCAGAGTAAAAACACGCAAAAACAAGCGGAAGCAACTAAAAAGTAGTTAAAATTTTTGCTTTTGGCCTGACTGAAAGATAACATATAATTTAAAATACAAGATACTCAAAATAAGCCAGTTATTAAAAATGCACAGCAACACAACTAGTCAAGTACAACAACTGCCCAACGGCAGAATACAACACAAGTACTGAAAGACTATTAGCAACATAAGACTAAGCATCACCCGGGACATCCCACCCAAAGTAATACCAGTGCATATAAATACTATATACGTAACTGGGACACTCTAACCACCTCCTGGGGCACCACCAGCCGGATTAAAACCACGACCAGCTGTGAAACCTGGGATACCTGCAAACAACACAGGCAAACAAAACAAACCAAGCCCCAGAGGGACAATGGGGTCAAACCCCAGTACGTAGAGCAACTGAAACAGCTAAAGAAACAACATAAGATAAAATGCAGATGCTATGCATGAGACACAGAACACAGCTGAAGGCTTCAACCGAAGAAGGGAACCAAGGAACTCAAACATAGCTCAACTGAATCTGCAATGAATGGTGGCCACTGGTGTGTACAAGCATACGGGAATTACCCGCTCGTCTTTACACCACAATCGAATACCAGATGAATCAAACAGCTCAACCTGCCGTTGCCCAACTCATTAACTGTGGTAGTTGGCCACTCGGCGCATGAGGGCTAACAGATCTCAGCAGGGAGATGAGAGTGTGGTATAGCCGCTCGCCCTGCATCCTGGTAAGTCAACTGAATCTGCAATGAATGGTGGCCACTGGTGTGTACAAGCATACGGGAATTACCCGCTCGTCTTTACACCACAATCGAATACCAGATGAATCAAACAGCTCAACCTGCCGTTGCCCAACTCATTAACTGTGGTAGTTGGCCACTCGGCGCATGAGGGCTAACAGATCTCAGCAGGGAGATGAGAGTGTGGTATAGCCGCTCGCCCTCGCATCCTGGTAAGAATAGAACAACAACAATACAACAAGATACAAGGCAGCAGGGATATGAAATGAACGTGAATTAATGCATCTATGCATATAACAGCAGCTAGCATAAAACATATACAAAACAACAACCACAACAGCAAGCATACACGGCCATTCACACAACCAGCAATCTCACATAATATCTCTGCCAATTCCACGCTATAACAAGCTAAAATCCATACCTTAACTTCTGAGCTACAATTACCACACATAGCTGCTACAACCAAGTCCGAGAAACACAGATCTGTCACCTGCTAAGCCAACACAAACTACTGCTCAAAGACTAAAACACAAAACAACAGCAACTGGGAGTTACAACTCCACCAGCGCTTATCTACCTTCCTAACTTAATAGAAAGCTCTAACAAAGCTTAAAGGTAGCATCTTTACTTACCCCAACGATCTATCGGCACGGCAGGGGACGCTTATGCTAGCAAACTACACAAGGGAGATGTCTTAGTGATCCTGCGATCCTCTTCCAGCTCCTCCAAAGCCTTCTAAAGAGGTATAGAACGAAACGCCTTAGCAAGAGGAGTCCAACGCTACCACTCTCGCTTTCGTCGGAGCTGTCTACCACCGGCAATTAGGATGGATAAGGTTACTGTGAATAGTAACTAGGGTATCGCGACAAGATTTGCTATCGGGAAATATTTCTAAGTATGGGATCTGGTAAACAATCGAAGACCAAGTCTTCTAATAAATACGCTACTCCACAGCTGCCAAAACTAGGAATAGATTCCACCGATAGATCCAGTTGTCACAACTAATATTCCCGCTCGCAAACAGATCTTGCAACAGATCTCGCTCTAAGCCAAAACAGATCTCTACTAACTCAAACGACGTCGTAGAGAACTACTGTTGCAACTGGACACGTCACCTCGCTACCAACAGCTGATTTACAAACCAGCAGCTGAATAAACAACGCATCAGATCTCTCAACAGTAGATGTCTCACGCTACAGTACAAAATCTGAATTCAACGGTAACACCAACTGCTGAAATCCACGTCAGCATTGCTGCTGCTTCCTACCAAAACGCAACAGCTGATATACCAACAGCTGACGCGATCGCTCAACTACAGGAATGTTGACTCACGTTGACATCTGTTGGTAATAACAAACAGACTTTCCTCAAGACATCTGCTCTCGCGAAACGACGTTGCATCATGCCCGCGCCACATTCAACAGACCCTCTTACGTCAGCAGATCTCTCACTAGCGCTAGTCCAAAACGGCGTCGTACCAACTAATCTAAAACGACGACGTTTTATACTTACTACTAAAACACGCTGGCAGACTTCTAAACAGTACTAGCACTAGCAGATTTCTCCCACGAAAACAGATCTCTCCTCTGAACGCTAAACTCGAAAATAAACAAACTTTCCAGAATTGTTCTACACATGAAATCTGACCCAAAATTACATACGAAACCTTCCAACAGAAAACTGGATGACCAGATTTGTCCACGCACCAATCTGAAATCTTAAAAACCGATTAATCCATCCAATTAATCTTTCTCAAATTTCGGGTCTCACATTCCACCCCCACTAAAACAGGATTTCGTCCTCGAAATCAAGCAATAATTCCAGAAACACAACTCAACAGCAGGCTATCAAAACAAAAGTTCACGCAGAACATAGCCAAGAGTTCAAGATAACTGATCAAACATCAATCAACAACTAGGGAAAAGAACAACCAAAAACTAACCAACTACTGGAATCTGATACAACATCACTCAAACAGATGCGGCCACTCACGTTGCATCTTCTCTTCCAATTCCCAAGTAGCTTCTTCCCTACCATGTTTGCTCCAATGAACCATCACCAACGGAAGGGTTTTATTCCTCAACTGTTTCTCTTTTCTGTCTAGAATCTGCAAGGGATACTCAACGTAACTCAACGTCTGATCTAGCTCAACCTCATCAGTTCTCAACATATGAGACGGATCTGACTCATACTTCCTCAACATGGAAACATGAAAGACATCATGTAGAGAAGACAATTCTGGTGGCAACAACAGCCGATACGCCAAAGGGCCAATCCTCTCAACAATCTCATATGGTCCAACGTAACGAGAGGCTAACTTTCTTTTGTGTCCAAAGCGCATAACACTGCGAAACGGAGAAACCTTAAGGAATACCTGATCACCAACCTGAAACTCTAGAGGTTGATGCCTCTTATTTGCATAACTGGCTTGGCGATCCCGGGCAGCTTTCATCCGCTGTCGAATTAGATCCACATGATCCTTCATCTGCTGCACAAACTATGGGGAAGACAGCTGCTTCTCCCCCACTTCTTCCCAACACACAGGTGATCTGCACTTCCTACCATACAAAGCCTCGAACGGCGCCATACCAATTGTCACCTGGTAACTGTTATTGTAGGAAAACTCAACCAAAGACAACGCGTCTTGCTAGCTACCACCAAAATCCATCACAACAGCTCTCAAAATATCCTCTAACGTCTGGATAGTTCTCTCAGAATGGCCATCTGTCTGGGGATGATACGCGGTGCTCATAGCCAATCTGGTACCCATAGCTGCTTGCAAACTCTTCCAAAACCTGGAAGTAAACCTTGGATCTCGGTCAGAAACAATCGAAACAGGCACACCATGCAGTCTAACCACAAAATCCACGTACAGTTTCGCCATTTTTTTCAAAGAAAACGTCATACCATAGGGAATAAAATGTGCAGACTTCGACAATTTGTCGATAACAACCCAAATAGCATCACAACCTCTGCTGGAACGAGGCAAATGCGTCACAAAATCCATCGCTATGTGCTCCCAATTCCATTGGGGCACTTTCAAACTCTGCAACAGACCACCAGGTCTCATCCTTTCAGCTTTAACCTACTGACAGTTCAAGCAACGAGCAACGAATCCAGCAACGTCACTCTTCAAACCAGC
>KQ996503.1:0-10614 GCA_001598015.1 Dorcoceras hygrometricum | reverse complement strand
AAACTATTTTGACATTCAACTGTCCAGTTATATTTCACCTGTTTTCTTGTTAACGTAGTCAAGGGAACAGCAATCTTAGAGAATCCTTGGATAAATCGCCTATAATACCAGCTAAACCCAAGAAACTCCTTATCTCTGCAACATTCTTTGGTACTGGCCAGTCGCGAACAGCTTCTACTTTGGCTGGGTCAACTTCTATTCCATCCTTAGAAATTATATCGCCTAAGAACGATACTTTCTCCAACCAAAACTCGCATTTGCTGAATTTAGCAAACAACTGCTTATCTTTCAAAATCTGGAGTACTGTTCTTAAATGTTGAACGTGCTCATGTCGTGTCCTAGAATACACTAAAATATCATCAATAAAGACTACTACAAATTGGTCCAAAAATGGTTGGAAGACCCTATTCATTAAATCCATAAAAGCTGATGGAGCATTCGTAAGTCCAAAGGGCATAACTAGGAATTCATAATGGCCATACCTAGTTCTAAAAGCTATTTTATAAACATCAGATGCCTTAATCTTCAGCTGGTGATATCCAGACCTCAAGTCGATCTTAGAGAAGCTACTGATCCTCTCAACTGGTCGAACAGATCTTCTATCCTAGGTAATGGATACTTATTCTTAATTGTCAATTTATTCAGCTCTCGATAATCTATACATAACCTCATACTCCCATCCTTTTTCTTAACAAATAAAACAGGAGCTCCCCAATGGGAAGTACTTGGTCTAATAAATCCCTTTTCCAATAGATCTTGTATTTGTTCTTTCAGTTCTTTCATTTCTGATGGAGCTAATCGATATGGCGGCCCAGATACTGGAGCAGCTCCTGGAATTAGATCAATCGAAAATTCCAACTCCCTGGATATCTTCTGGAAAAACTTCAGGGAACTCGTTTACTACCTCTACGGATGACAGCTGGGGTCTATCAGTCGCTACTAAGGATGAAATAATTGAAGGGACTTTATTAACATGTTTGGCTAAAAACTGGAATGACTTTCCTACTGGTGGGTTAATCTTGACTGTTCGTAGCTTAAAGTCAATTACTACCCCATACTTAGTTAGCCAATCTATTCCCAAAATTATATCAAATTCTGGCATCGGCAACACGATTAAATCAGCAGTAATCTAATGCCCTTGAAGTTTAAGTTCTAAACTCCTAAACAGTTCGTGAGAAACCAGCTTCTCTCCTGATGGTACAGATACACAATAGCCTATCAATACTTGCTCTGGCTGAATGGGCAATTTCTTAACAAACTCAGCAGCAATGAATAAATGTGTAGCTCCTGAATCTATTAAAGCCAGAGAAGGAAATCCAGCTATGCCTAGATACTGGAGCAGCTCCTGGAATTAGATCAATCGAAAATTCCAACTCCCTGTCTGGCGGTAATCCCTGGATATCTTCTGGAAAAACTTCAGGGAACTCGTTTACTACCTCTACGGATGACAGCTGGGGTCTATCAGTCGCTACTAAGGATGATATAATTGAAGGGACTTACATGTTTGGCTAAAAACTGGAATGACTTTCCTACTGGTGGGTTAATCTTGACTGTTCGTAGCTCAATTACTACCCTATACTTAGTTAGCCAATCTATTCCCAAAATTATATCAAATTCTGGCATCGGCAACACGATTAAATCAGCAGTAATCTGATGCCTTTGAAGTTTAAGTTCTAAACTCCTAAACAGTTCGTGAGAAACCAGCTTCTCTCCTGATGGTATAGATACACAATAGCCTATCAATACTTGCTCTGGCTGAATGGGCAATTTCTTAACAAACTCAGCAGCAATGAATGAATGTGTAGCTCCTGAATCTATTAAAGCCAGAGAAGGAAATCCAGCTATCAAAGTTTCACCTGTGACTACTGTCGAGTCTGGATGGGCTTGTCGCTTCTGCTGCCTTTCCTCATCAACATCTTTCCAATCTCTTTCAATTTGCAGGGCTCTATCCACTTCTTCTCTATAGGTTCTTGGCACAGATAGCCTAACATTCATTTTGAACATCGGCTTCAATCCTTCCACGAAATGACTCAGTTTCTCTTTTGGGTCACTTCCTATCAATGGCACAAAATAGCACCCTCTTTCGAACTTCGGCACATATTCCTGTACGGTTGAACTTCCTTGTTTGAGGGTCAAAAATTCCCTCTTCAATTCGGATCTCTTTCCAGCCATGAATTATTGCTCAAAGAATACTTGTTTGAAATCTGCCCATGTGAGATTCAGCAGATCCACAGACAACTTGGCTCCTTCCCACCAAATCATCGCATCTTCCCTCAACATGTAGATAGCGCATCTTGGCCTATCCAAATCAGACATTTGGAGATACTCGAAGATAACCTCCATGGATTTAATCCAGCTCTCTGCAACTAGTGGATCAGTAGTACCACTAAATTCCTTGGGTTTCTGTCGTCTGAACTTCTCTTGGGATCGTCATTACTAGGTCCCCTGCTGCTGGAAGGTTGGCCATTGCCTCTGTTATTTTGTTCTACCAACAGTCTTAACAGTTGTGTGATATTAGCATTATTATCACTATCAGTTTCTTCTAAAGGAATACTTCGTCTAGTTCTTCCTCTTCCTGTCATTCTATATTCTATAGCCCGTAATCCACCACATACATATATCAGAACATGCTAAATAATTTAAAGACAGTGCTCTGAAAATAAACTCACAACTTAGAGGAACAGACGATGAACTTTGATACAGCTGATGGTGCGTGTGTTTATCTTAGGAACACTACTCTGATACCATGTTGTGACACCCGCACCCAACGGGAATCACGAATTGGGGTAAATAAAAATTTTCAAATAAAAATAAGGGCTAAAGGACAATTTGTTATAAGATGTATTTCTTATAACCTCAAAAGAAATAGAAAATGCGAAAACAATTCTAATAGACACTTAAATGCGCGCCAACTACTGGAAACATTTGCGGAAAAACAGACTTCATTAAATAACTGCAATTGCGATTTACAACAGCTGATATTCTATATAAATATACAACTGTTGCAACTGATTTAATACAGTGTTTCTAATACAAAATAACATCAACTGAAGACACGGAAATCGCTGGCCTTTGACAAACACACACCACCCAGCAACTGATTCAAGTTTCACCTTTTGTTCGTTCTCCAGCTGTCGCACCTGCACCATTTTAAAAGCTAGTGAGCCTAGGGGCATGCTACTTGTGAAATTAAGCATGAGACACTTATAAAATTTAGTAAAATTCCCTTCCTCTCATTATAATTTATAAAACACCAAACCTTTTTCAAAAGAAATCATTTGTCCTTCTTAAAGATATTTTCAATCCATTTAAAAACTTCTCGTGCATCACCCTTGGAGTCATCCACTGAAACCAGCTGCGTCACATCTAGTTTCCTGAAATCTAAATAAACTTTTGTTCCTTTAACATCTTTCGTAAATCTTTCTTTCTTAAAATCCTCGGGTTCCATCATTTAAAACTCTCGCTTCCATTTTCAAAACTTTACTGAGTATCGAGTTCGACTTTGGAAACATAACATTGACATGAGACCAGTCGGAAGAGAAACCAGTCGCAAAGAATAGGAACCAGTCGAAAGAATAAAATCAGTCGCAAGGTCTTTGCATTTAAAACAAATGTATTTAATAAAACGGCATCGTTAGCACGTTAACCAGCTGCAAGGAAAGCGCTAAACAACCAGTCGCAAGAAAAGCGCTAACATATATAAAACCAGACGCAATGAACAGTACCAGTCGCAAGACTAATACCAGCTGCAATGAACAATACCATTACTGGAATTTAACAACGAAATGCATCTGCTGGTGAACAGTGCATCTACTGATTTTACGAAAACAACGCAACTGCTGAAATACTAGAATGGAATGCAGCTGCTGGAATTTGATTTTATAATTGTAATATCAAAACAACAACTATGCTATCAGCCGTTGCCTATCAAACCAGACTTCATACTGATTCAACTAGCAACTACCGATTACACAGGTATAAAATTATGATATTACAACTACTGTAAGAACATTCATAAACATTCTGGGAATAAACTTGAATCCTCAGTACTTTAAAACATCATAAACTTTCTGGAAAACATTTGGAAGCATCAAAACAACAATTTGAACCCATCTTTCTTTCCTTTTCATGCATAATTCATTTCAAACATGAACTTTAAACATACTATAACACATATAAGCAAAAGACTCAGAAACATCAATATATGCTTCAAATGGTGTAGCAAAGGATCAGCTTTTACTTGCCTTAAACGAAGCTTTGCAACAACAACCGATTCCTACAGAATTCTTCTCCTTAAGCAATGCACGAACTTTTTTGGAAAATATTTTGAAGAACCAGAAGGTTTTCTTTGCAAATGATAAATATCTTGCTTTCAAAACAGGTTTTTATATGAAAGGGATTAGTGGCAAGCTACTTGTGAAATTAAGCATGACACACTTATAAAATTTAGTAAAATTCCCTTCATCTCATTTTAATTTGTAAAACACCAAACCTTTTTCAAAAGAAATCATTTGTCTTTCTTAAAAATACTTCCAATCAATTTAAAACCAGCTCATGTATCGCTCTTGGAGTCATCTGCTGGAACTAGCCGCAACGCATCTTATGTTCTGAAATCAATGAATCAGCAAATACATAACATTTAAAATTGCCATTTTGGCCCATGAGATTAATAAAATGCCATAAATGTGGTCCTATGGATGTTGGGACGTTACATTTCCTATGATTTGGATAGAATAAATGGCAAGTTCTTCATAGAAGGAAAGAAATCAACTAGCTGGTACAATATATCATTTATCGATTGATAAGGCTAAAATCTCAATGTAAACAGAATGATGAACAGAAGCAAGTGACGATCTTTTGAATCAACTAAGAACTTCATTGATACACAGAATTCTGCAAACAATCTCAAGCCACATAATGATACGCCGCTAAAATTCACGTCGCTCAAAATCACACCGTTCACCATAACCTTCGTTACAACCTACACTCAAAAGCCATATATTTATTTATTTGAGTTGTAACCACTCTGTAGTATTGAGTATTGATTGTAAATCATAAATAGAGTTCATAGAAAGAGTGAAAGCTTAACCAGCTTAGAGATAAATGTTGTAATTGTAGAACAGATCGTGAATCTGTTTTTGTCGTGGTATTTCTAGGAGTTCTTGCAGCTTTCGGGCTGTCGGATCGGGTTAGAGAAGGAGCTGCTGTATTAAATCTTCTAGTGGAATCCTTCCTGTTCAAGGAAAAAGAGGAGACGTAGGAGTTTAAGCTCCGAACTTCCATAAACAAACTCTTGTCCCTTTTACTTTACTTCACTATTTTACAGCTTTATTTACTGCTTACAACTTTCGATATGATATATTGTTCACTATTTAATCGGATTCATTCCACACATTTTCTTGTTACCCGAGAGAAAAACAGCACACTGATCCTCCAAAGCTGGTAACTCAGCCTAGAGGCAGCCGAAGGTTTTAAGAATCTTGTAGAAAGGATTTTTCGGAAAATTTTTGAAGGAGTTTATTCAACCCCCTTCTGAACTCCCGAGCTATATTTAAACTGAATTTTCGATTCAACAAGTTGTATCAGAGTTCGGTTATCTCTGTGTATGAAAAAAAATTTCCTATCTGCAATTATCAATTATGTTGATCTCTCACAATAAAATTCCTATGTTTTCTAAGGAGGAATACGACATCTTGAAGATCAGGATACAAGCTCACCTAGAGGCTCAAGATGACGATATGTGGTTCGCTCATGGATGGCCCTATAAAGATTATGAAGCCAAACACAGCTATGGCCATCTCCTCCTGTGCAGCGCAATGGGTTGAAAAGCCTAGAATGGAATGGACGTCGGAAGACAAAAAGAAATCCAACTTGGACAACATGGAAAAAGATATCCTTTACAAGAAGATGGACAACAATATGTTCAGTAAAATTCAGACCTGTGTCACGGCCAAAAAAATTTGGGAGAAGCTAATCCAGATCTGTGAGGGCAATGAGGAAACCAAAGAAAACAAACTCACTGTGGCCTTGCAGAAATTTGAGTCTATGAAGATGAAATCTGGTGAAAAAATTACTGAGTTTAATGAAAGATTCAACTCTGTGGTGATAGAGCTGACTGTTAGGATCGAAAAACAAACTCGAGAGTTCAGGGGGGGAGGGAGTGAATGAACTCCTTTGTGAATTTTTATTCGAAAATTGGTTTTAAAAGATTTTACTGCTCGATGCAAACCTCCAGCCGAGTTACCAGGTTGAAGGGTTCTCAGTGATTGCTGTTGTCTCGTATAATAAATGATTTTATGCGGAAAAACATGATTCAATCAGTGAACAGTTTGATAAGTGCGTGGATGTAAAAGATAGAGAGTCGAGAGATTTGTTTCTGGAAGTTCGGAGTAAAATCTCCTACGTCTCCCCTTCTTCCTCAATGGGAAGGATTTCCACTAGAATATTTGATTTATACAACCACTTGTACAAACCCGATCCTACAACCAGCAGCTGTAGGAACTCCTAGCACTCAACCTAGAAGTCAGACTTATGATCTGGTTCGCAAATACAAAGAAATCAGCACTGAGCTACTTGTGCTAATATAGCACTCAACACTCCTTGTTTATGATTTACAATGAGGACTCAATACTACAGAGTGTGTGTATAGAAGATAGTGTGACACAAGAAGTTGAATAAGAAATATGTGCGTGTCACTAGCTATGAGCTGTTTTTATAGAAGATCTCTGTTCTTGCTTTCGAAAGTTTGTGAGCTCGTAATCTGTTAATTCGTTAAGTCCGGTAACCTCTTCAAAACTTATCTACTCTTCTATTTATAATCTTTGGATATAACGATAATAAATGTTACCAGCAGACACGTATATTGTATCAAAATTGAAAATCCTGCGACGACTTAAATGTCTGTACGATGTTCGTACATCTCCATTAAATACATTGCCCTTTTTAGCAACTCTGGGCCATCTTCAGTTTGAACCATATCTGCGTATCTGGAATTAGCTTAAAGTAGTTCCAACGACTACAGATCACGGCAGATGTCAAATGTATCACATCACGCTGTACGTATCTTCAAACATTCCAAAATTAAATTTGCAAAGTTTTCCTTGACTCCACTAGGTTCCCGATCTGGTTTCTGAACATTGAGCTGCTTTTATTGATCGGGTTCTAGAGTCTGATTAATCTCTTTTATTTTACCAAAGCTTTATTTGTCTTCACCAAAAACTCTGAAATTAACTCTAACAATTTCCCTCTTTTTGGTGAAGACAAACCTTGCGCATGAAAAAAATTTTATTGACCGTTTAACAATTTACAAAAATCAGCTATACAAAAGATTTCTTGTTCCTATTAAGATTAGTAAGTCCCATCCTTGGTCAGAACCATCTTCTCTTTTTACTACTGCTTCCTTCCCTCTTTTATTCGGTCCTTCCCCTGTTCTGCTCGATCCTTCCCCTTTTCTACTTTTTTTCCTTCCGCCTTTTTGGCATCACCTAGTTCCTTCAGGTGAGTTACCATCTCTGCCAGCTGCATTTTCACAAAGTCTAACTCACTGATGATTTGAAACTGATGCTCGGTGAATTGACGAACCAGACTGGTTTCCAAAGAAGTCTGTGAAGAAGCAACGTTAGCTGCCACCGTATCCATCTTTTCGTAAAATGCTCGCTTGAAGTATTGAAGTCGTGCTTCATGAATGTCTATTCAACAGACTTTCAACTTTGGAGTTCAGAGATCCATATCTTGAGTCCATGGATTGGACCTTTGAATCTAATGAAGCAACGACACTTTGCATCTCCTTGAGCTTATTGTCAGCATCAGTGATTGCCTAGGGTTTAGAAACAATGACACGCTGCGGATCAGCTTGATTAGAACCTTCGTAATGAGACAAGCTGTTATTCTCTTCTGTATGTTCATTATATACAACCATCTGCAAAGAAGATGGACTGGACCTTTATGGTCCGTATTATTCGACTTTGAATTGGACTGGGACCCTGATTGTCCACACGATCCTCATTGTGGATGGAAAGATGTCCGAAGAGAGTAGGACTCTCACTGAGACTAGGATCAAAATCGGGATAGAAACGCAGACTCTCACTCTCTTCACTCTGATAGAACCCAGAAGATCTTAAACCACGACTTGAACTAGAGTGGGCTGGACTGTTTTGAGGCTGATCCTCTTCCTCAGGAACCGGTTTTTCCTGTTTTCCACCTGTAGGAGCCGGTTTCTCCTTTTCTGCCACTGTTTCCTCCAGAAACCCAAGTCTTCCTTCTTTGGAGCCTGTGGCTCTGTCCTCTACGCTGGTTCTGGGTCTGAGTCTTTATGATCCTGATGCTCATCACCCTGAGCCTGATGCTCTTGAGAAGTCACTGCTTCTATCCCTTCCAAAGATTCAATTACCCTTAAAATCTCTTCAACGTGTCCCTCTTCTGTCGATACGGGATTCTGAGGCTGTTGTTCCCGATCCGTTTGCTCATCTGGTGTTGATGTGGTGGGCTGAGCAAACTGAGCATTAAATTCTTCCCAATTCAAGCATGGATTGATATCTAAGGATACAACTCGGTCTTCAGATCGCTCATTATAAGTGACGGGCAAACCGGATCGAGCTTGAAATAGGTTGATGCTCTTCCTGGTTTTCTCCAGTTCAGCCTCTAGCATGCGAATTGCCATAATATCCTGGTTAGCTGACGACTTATCTTTGTGAAATTCTATAACGCCCCAAAATCCATAGGACCACATATTTGAGTCTTTACTATTTTAAGGGTCTATTTGTATATTGCGTATTTCAGCCTTAAGTTCATTTTAAATTTTATTATTGCGTATTTCAGCCTTAAGTTTCATTTAAAATTGTTTTTGTAAGGCTGATTTCAGATGTTGATTGGATAGGCTTTTAGGTTGGCAAACAAGTCGTGCAGTTCCAGCTTGTTAAAATCTTTGGACTCCCTCATTGCCATAGTCTTCACGTCCCACTCCCTGGGCAACGCTCTCATGACCTTCAAAGCCAGCTCGCGATTATTATACTCTTTTCCAAGACTGGTCAGCTCTATTACCACAGCGCTGAACCTTTCATCAAACTCAGTCATCGTCTCTCCCTCCTTCATCTTGATGGATTCACTTCTGTTGAGCGACCGTCAGCTTGTTCTCTTTTTTTTCGTCGCTTCCTTCACATATTTGAGTTAGCTTTTCCCAAATATCTTTAGTTGTGGCGCAGGTTTTGATTTTGCTGAACATGTTTTTGTCCTTGTCCAGCTTCTTCTATAGAATGTCCCTGGCCACATTGTCCAGATTGGCTTTCTTCTTGTCTTCACTAGTGTACTCATGTCTGCTCTTCTCTAGGAACTGAGGCTCTCCATTGGATATAGCAAAAGCTAAATTCGGCTTCATTATTTTCAGCGGCCCTTCAGTGATAACCACCCACATTTCATCATCTAGAGCAGCCAGATGCGCCTGCATGCAAATCTTCCAATCATCATAGTCCTCCTTTGAAAAGATGGGAATCTTGTTGTGAGAAGTAGACATATTGATATAAGATAAAGCACAAACAGAAACTGTTCAATAACTGAGATGATCAGGCTCTGATACCAATTGATAGGATCAATATGGCACGAAAACAGGCCTAGGAGTTCAGAAGGGGGGGTTGATTGAACTCCTTGGTATTTTAAATTTTCGAAACCGTTTTAAAAACTATTTTTACAAGCACCGCTTAACTTAAGTCCGAGTTACCATGTTCGCGCAGCGGCGGATCCGGATCCCGATCACGGGGCGCAGCGGAAGATTTCAAAATTTTGCACCGGGAACGGTCAATACATAACAATAATAACAAATAAACATACATAGTATGTTTGATTTGGTACCTTGCTGGCGTCTAGGCGCCTGGCTCCGACCAATTTCACGAGGAAATTGGCACTTGAACGGTTGGCGGTTGTCGTTCTCCGAATTCGGTCCACGACTTAAATCACGATCCCTTTGTCGGTCTGCACTAGAAAACATGACAAATGTTTCACGGACGGAATCTCCACGTCAAGATGGTCGGAACAAGTCCGACGGCGACGGGCGAGAGGGGCGGCGGCCGTGGAGTGTGGGAGAGGAGGGAGGCGGCTAGCAATCTAGGGTTGTGATGGTATGTTATGCAAACCCTAGGGCACGCATATATATAGACTTGTGATGGGCTTAAACCGGCCCAATGGGACTGGGTCAGGCCCAGTCCAGTATGAACATTCGGTTCAACTGCATCACCGTGGCTCCATCATACTTTCGATCGACGATCAGATCGGACCAATCTACACAGTTTAAAAAACTGAGTATTATGATGCGAAAACAATTTTTCAGACCACCTAGTCCGAAATTGCAGTTTAGCCCCTCCAAGTTTCAAGGATAGTCAAACTAGCACAAACTTTGGGGAAATTGTATTTTGACCCCTGGTGACTTTTAGGAAGTCTCACTTCCATCCTTCCTTATCCTATGCTCAACAAATTGAGCTCAGTCTCCGTGCGGGAATCGTGAGACCAGTACTTGTGTGACCCTCAATGGTTCAGGGATACATCTAGCCGTGGGCCCACAACATGTGTGACTCCGAAACTACATTTTCGGACTAGCCCATCGGATCATGGTAAAGCGCCTAGCAA
>KQ996502.1:78985-98954 GCA_001598015.1 Dorcoceras hygrometricum | reverse complement strand
AAGCGCGCGATGGTCGCGGCTTATGGCCGCGCGATGTGCGCTTGTCGCGCTTCACGGCCGAACGGTTGGCCGCCACTCCACACAAGTCGTTGCGCTGCTGGATGCACGAAGGGAGGCCGACCAGTTGCTGCTGGTTGGCGCACGATGGCCGCTGATCTCGCCCACCGGATGCGCCACTAGTTGGCGCATCGCACGCCATGCGCCGCACTCGCTGCGGCAAGCGTGCGGCCGAGCGCCGCAGCAACATGGTGGCGGCGGCCGCCGCCATGCGGCCGCCGTCCGGCGACGATCTCCGGCAGATTGTTGTGATGGCTAAATTTTGCTTCTAGGTTTAGTTCGGGCCTGTCCCGGGCACCCCGTGAAGTTTTCGGACCGATATTCGATATCGGGCTCATTTTGGTCGATTTTGAAATTTTGAGATTTTTGGGCCTAAAATTTTTTTTAAGCCCAAATTGATGCAATTAAATTGCAAAATACGATTTTAATTGTAAAATATGATTTTATAATGAAATATGATTAAAATTTGATTTTATCGACAAAATACGATTTTATTATAAAATGCGATTTTATGATTAAAATATGATTTTGCGATAAATAATTTGATTATTTAATTTATGCATATTAATTAGATTGATTGCATGATTGGGATGATCGAGAGCCGTGCCCAATGTGTTAGGTGTATGCGATAGGTTTTTATGATTTCGGTTTGTAAATATTGTTGATTATCATTATATAAAGTGGGTCTGTTTGTGGCCCGTTCCCAACCCTTAAAATGTATCCCTTATGTGTCATGGAAATTTAATGTAATTACTAGACTTAGTGGGAGGACTTCCGAAGATGGTGGGCCCGATGACGATCAAAGATATTGAAGACCGAAGATCTGTAAAACCGGAAGCAAATGTAATAGGATTGCATTGCATATTGCATATCACCTAGGATTGGACCCAAGTCCGTGATTGGCAACCACGGACCGCATAGCTCTCGCGATCGATCATCCCAATGTTTATATATGTGATATATAGTTAGTTGAATCCGCATGTTTTAAATATGATTTAAAATATACTGTATGAGACCAAATTTTCGAAAATAAAATCCCTCGTTTTAAATATGATTTAAAACTAATATCAAGATAAATGTTTATTCGATAAACTAAAGGGAATTTAAATTTGTTTAAATTATCCCTACCTTCCATCAACAATGGGTGTACGCCGATGCTACCCGTATACATGGCCCGGATCATATTATTGAGGGGGTCATGTATGCCGGAAAGCTGTCCACGCCATTGACAATTGTTGTGAGTTCGGTTGGAACTCCCTTTAACGTTGGCTCATATTATTGGGGATGTTAAGGGGACCGTCCTTCACAACTCAACATTGATGGGTCATCTTGACACGTGATAGTAAACGGCGTCATATTATTGGGCCCTTACTCGACGTGAGGTGAATACATGGAGGTTGCACCGATTCCAATCGGAAACTACCTTTTGGGGGTCGTGGTTGGCTGATATTATTCCGGACCATGATCGCTTGATTGGGCTCCGTGTACCCACTAAAGAAACTTGCTTTCTCGACTTCATTAGAGGGTGGTGAAATCGTTAAAATAGTGGGAGGGTAATTCATAAAACTTAACGACCTTGTTTTATGTCTTAGCGATTATTTTATATATAGTTAGTGATGATTGTCTGTTTTCTTTTCAGTATAACTGCATTTATAATGTCTTCGTTCAAAAACCCACTCGCTGCTATACTGGATAGCAACAAGTTCACCGGTCTGAACTACCAAGACTGGCTCCGAAACCTCAACCTTGTGTTGGCTTCGGAGAAACTTCTTTATACGATAGAGAAGTGCCCTCCGAAGGAAGCCCCTGCCGATATCAGCCCTGAGGAGCTGGTTACGCTTAAACAATGGTGGGACGACGAGGTTAAAGCTCGATGCTATGTGATGGCGTCGATGTCTAACGAAATGCAACGGCGCTTTGAGAAGACAAAGTATGCTGCTGACATACTTTTTCATCTCAAAGAACTGTATGGGGAGAACTCTCGACATGAGAGGTTCACGGCTGTCAAGGAGCTTATGAAAAGCCGCATGCGCGATGGGACTTCGGTCCGCGAGCATGGGGTTCGTATGATTGGGCTCGTTGAAAAGCTGTCGGGCCTTGATATCACACTTCCACACGAGCTGTCTGTGGATGTGCTTCTCCTCTCACTGCCTGCTGCATTTGATGGTCCCCGGAAATAGGATCACTAAGCAAATAGGAGTTCAGAAGGGGGGGGTTGAATGAACTCCTTCGATTTTTCTATTTCAAAAGGTTCTTTTAAAAACTTTTGGATTCTCAGTCTTAAGCAAACTTCTCAGCCACAAATAAATGTGCGGAAATAGGCCGATTAGTTTGTGAACAATGAATCAATGCACAACTCAAAATAAATGCGTAAATAAAAGATTGGGTCGAGAGTTTGATATAAATATCCTACGTCTCCCCTTCTTCCTCCTAGGAAGGTATCACTAGAAGACTTTGATACAAGTAGACAATCTACAAGCACCCGATCCCAAAGCCAACAGCCTTGAGAACTCCTAGCACCTCACAACACTTCACGCAGACTAGCTGCTGGTTTTTACAATGTTTAACGTTTTACGAACTTCTTAAAAGACAGTTCGTTTACAGACTCTTTCAAGTAAAACAATGAGAACACGATGCTAGAGACTGTATTTTGACTCGAAAGATTATCTAATGAAGATCAAAAACAAATTGTTCTTCGAGTCTTGAGCTTTTTGAAATATCAACAAGAGAAAGCTCTATAAATATTTTGGCAGCGTAATAGCAAGATAGAATAGCGATTGGTAAGTTCTTCAAAGCCTCTGCTGATATTTATAGGCTTCGACTGCAACGGTAACATTAAATCCTCCAAAGGAAATAAATCCCGTTTGAATTACTGCCAAAATAGTACACCGTAATCTCTGCTCCACTGCAAGGTCAAACGCTCATCCACAGAGCCAATTTGTCTTCTTTCCATTTTTTTGCAAGCATAGAGAAACGGCCACTGTACACTTGTACTATTCACCCAAAATAGTACCTACCTTGTTTCCTTCATTCCAGGCAACTGTACGATCCAATAAATCTTTTCCAATATTGGGCATGACGGCTATCATGAAACACATCTAATAGTCACTGTGTATTCTAAATTAGTTCCTAGTCGATTGGGCCGTCAAATGAGGATAAGGCCGCCCGAGCTCGAGACTAGTATCTGCGATGCGAAGTACCATGTTTCATTGGTAGGGAACATTGTGATGTTCTGAGCATGCAGATAGATAGTGACCTGGTGATCTATCGAACTACCCTCGTTCAGACTTTCCAAGTGGTTACCATTTGTCGAGTGGATAAGTCTGAGGTCTTGGTTGTACTGATTAGTCCTCACGACTCGAAACGTCATTGAGACTCTACATGATAGACGTCTCACTTTGACCCGTTTGCCAACTCACTTGGGATCATTAGGCGGAGGGATTGGGTGAGACCCCGATGCATGTAGGAGTCGATGCATCGTTGTCGAGGATTCACCGCTCGCAGACATGCGTGGATATCCTATGCTTTCTGAGGGGATAATAGTGTATAAATCTCTGGCCAGAGTACTAGAAGTGTTTTAGGTAAATGGGTTTACCTAGTTACACTCGTGATGTCACTATTCGATCTCCAAGATTTATGCATAGCTATCGGATCTATAGCGACTCTTGATTTACTAATGGTCGTTGATCTGATCGGGATATATGGATTGAAAGGACCGTATTGTACGCTAACCACGACCAACTGGTTCTTGTAGGCACTATCAGTGATACCCATGGGATCATGGGGCGATGTTGCTAGGCGCTCTTACCATGATCCGATGGAAAAGTCCGGAATTGTGATTCCGAAGCCACAATGGTTGTGGGCCCACGGCTAGCTGTATCCCTGAACCATTTAGGGTCACACAAGTACTAGATTCGAGATTCCCGCACGGATACTGAGCTCAATGTGTTGAGCATAGGAGGAGGATTCTAGGGACTGTGACTTCTTAAAAGTCAACAGGGGTCTAATCGTGATTTCCCGCTGTTGAGGGGCAAAACGGTCATTTTGCCATTTAGGGTTTGATGATCTGAAAAATTGTTTTTCACATCATAATATTCAGTTTTGGAAACTGAGTCAATTGGTCCGATCTGATCGGCGATCGGAGTTGTAATGAAGTCGTAGTGATGGATATCGTCATTTGGACCCGGGCCCGTTGGGCCTGTCCAAGTCCACCATTAATCTACTTAAAGTAGACAAGGGCTTCATTAGTCACAACAATACACTTGTAACAACTCCAACCCTAAACCTAAAGCTCTCGGACGCCTCGCCCTCCTCTACACGCCGCTGTCGCCGTGCCCGCCACGCGCCGCCGCCGCCCCTCGCCGGAGTTGCTCCGGCCAACTTTTCGAGGAGAATCCGTTCGTGCTGATCTCGTTAGGCCTTCTAGTGCAGGCTGACGAAGGAGTCTCCCTTCCGGTTGTGGACCTTATTGACGGATCTACAACCGCCTTTTACTCAACGCAATTGTTAATCATCATACAACACAATGAAAGTAAAGAACGCCATATAATAAATGCGAATATCATATATAAAGACTGTTTGTACAAGAGTCTATAAAAAACCCACACGCCACAAGTTGGCTAGTTGGGCATCTACTCTAACATTTGCTTTGTATTTGATTTTCCTACGCGTGTGTTGTTTGATACAGGAGCGTCGCATTCTTTTATTTCTGATGCGTTTGTGGTTGAGCATGGTTTGCATACCACTACTTTGTGTGATGTTGTATCTGTTGCAACTCCTGCCGGTGCGAGCCTGTTCTCCCAGGAGATTTTGTTGAATGGTGTTCTTAGGTTTGGCGAGAGTGTGTTGTTAGCCAACCTGATCAGGCTAGTGATGTGGGATTTTGATTGTATAGTGGGAATGGACGTGTTGTCTAGCTATAGGGACACTGTGGATTGTTTCCATGGCGTAGTGCTATTTAGGCCCCAGTCTGGCGAGAAATGGAATTTCTACGGCCAAGATTCCCAGTTGAAGATTCCTTTAGTCTCTGCGATGGAGATGTTTAGCCTGTTGTCGCTTGAGAATGCTGGTTTTATGATCTATGCCTTATATGCGTCTTCTTCTTCGAGCGTAGAGCTTAGTAGAGTCCCTGTGGTTCGACATTTTCTGGATGTGTTTCCGGAGGAGATTCCTGGTTTTCCTCCTAGGCGAGAGATAGACTTCAGCATTGAGTTGGTTCCTGGTACAGCTCCGATTTCACGTGCTCCATATCGTTTAGCGCCTGCTGAGTTGAGGGAGCTTAAGGATCAGCTTAGTGATTTGCTGGAGAAGGGATTCATTAGGCCTAGCATGTCCCCGTGCATATTTATCTGTTTCTTTTCCTTATGCTGTTTATGCTGCTCTCCGTACTGGGGTTTGACCCCGAGGTCCTCTGGGGCTGGTATTTGTTGCCTGTGTGTTGTTTCAGGTTTCCAGGTTTCTCCGTTGGTCGTGGTTTTGACCCAGCTGGAGGTGCCCCAGGAGGTGGATAGAGTGTCCCAGTTAGCGTATAGCATATATGTACTAGTACTGTCAGCCGGGGAACGCCCTGTGCTTGTGGGATTGTGTTACTTGTAGTACTGGTATTTGTGTTTGTTTAAATGACGTACTGTTGTATTGTGTATTCAACTAGGATATTTTAAGTATGATTGTATTTTAAATTATATGTTTTAAATCGTCAGGCCTAAAGCGAAAATTTTAAGCCATTTTTTGTATGCTTCCTCTATTGTTTGCGTGGTTTAACTTTGAGTAGAGCACGAGGCCTGACAACATGTACCCATACCTAGAGTGATCATCGGTAAAGGTGATGAAGTAGGTGTAACCGGACTTAGTACCAATGCTAAGTGGGCCATACACATCAGTATGGATCAGATCCAATAGGCCTTGAGCACGTTCAGGCTTGCCCGTGAAGGGAAATTTTGTCATTTTTCCTTTGAGACAGGATTCACAAGTTGGTAAGGAGTTAATATCATGCATATTAAGCATGTCACTCCTAATCAACTTGTTCATCCTATTTAAAAAAATATGACCTAGCCTAGCATACAAAAGTAGTGCCGTGTTCAGACTATCATTTTTCCTTTTGATTGTTTTTGTATGTGTTTCCACATCGTTAGTTGATCTCTCTGTTTTAAGGTTTACAGATCGTTTTCACATTCCCCAATTCCAATTAAACATTCATTCTTGTAAATATTGCAAATATAATTAGCAAAATGATAAAAATATCCATCACTATCAAACATAGAAACGGAAATAATAGTTTTATTAATTCGGGAAAAAATAAAACATCTCTCAACAACAACTTAAAATTTGAATTAAGAAATAAATATACATCTCCTACAGCTATGGCCGCAACCCTTGCTCCGTTCCCAAGCCTCAAGTGGGTCTCACCCTTCCTAAGTCGTCGACTTCTTGTCATTACCTGCAATTCATTGCAGATATGAGATCCACATCCGGTATCAAGTATCCAAGAATCGAGTTACGAGACATATTTATTTCAATGTAGGATATACCTTTTGCAGTTTGCAACTGCTCGAGGTACTCCCTACAGTTTCTCCTCCAATGCACAGGCTTGTGGCAGTGGTGGCAAACGTCTTCAGAATTTTGTGGCTTCGGAGCCCTTGCCTTGGGCTTCTTGGCGGACTTTTCCTCCTTTGCAGGGGCAGAACGCTTCTTACCTTTGCGTTTGGGCCCTTTCTTCGCAGAGTAAGAAAAGCCCAAAAGGAGGACGGGCTTGTCCTTCTTTATGGTTCCATCAAACACCACAAGCATGTTTACCACCTCTTCAAGGGTGGCATCCATCTTGTTCATGTTAAAGTTGACCACAAAAGGGTCAAACGCATCAGGGAGAGAGAGGAGAAGCAGATCCACAGACATCTCATGTGGAAGCATGATTTCGAGGCCCACTAGCTTATCAATGAGCCCAATCATATGGACCCCATGCTCGTGGACCGAAGTCCCTTCGCGCATGCGACTCGTCATGAGCTCCTTGACAGTAGTGAACCTCTACGCCCGAGAATTCTCCCATACAGCTCCTTGAGATGAAGGTGTATGTGAGCAGCATACTCCGTCTTCTCAAATCGTCGCTGCATTTCATTGCACATTGATCCCATCAAGTAGCAATGTGCTTTAAGCTCGTCTTCCCACCATTTGTCCAGTTTTTCCAGCTCCTCAGGACTGGCATTGGCAAGGGCCTCCTTCGGAGGGCTCTTCTCTAGCGTGTAGAGAATTTTTTCCGAAGCAAACACAATCCTAAGATTGTAGAGCAAATCTTGATAGTTCAGGCAGTGAACTTATTGCTATCCAGTATAGCAGCAAGTGGATTTTTGACCAAAGAATGATTATATAAGTTTATACAGAAAGGAAAAACAGACATGCATTACAGACTATTCATGAAAAGCGCTAAGACATAAACCATGGTTATTTAGTTTTATGAATTATCCTCCCACTATTTTAACGATTTCACCACCCTCTAATGAAATCGAGAAATATAGTTTCCTTAGTGGGTACACAGAATCCAATCAAGAAATCATGGTCCCGAATTATATCAGCCAACCGTGACCCTCAAAAGGTAGAGCCCAATTGCAACATGTGCAACCTCCATGTATTTCCTCACGTCCAGTAAGGGCCCAATAATATGACGCCGATTACAATCACGTGTCAAGATGACCCATCAATATTGAGTTGTAATGGACGGTCGCCATAACGTCCCCAATAATATGAGACAACGTCATGGGAGTTCCATCCAACTCACAGCAAGTGTCAATGACGTACAACTTTCCGGCACACAGAACCCCCACAATAATATGAATCGAGCTATGTATGCGGATAGCATCGACGTATACCCATTATTGATGGGAGGTAAGAAATTTTAAAAAATATTTAAATTTCCTTAGCTTTATGATCTTATCGAACAAACTTTTGTTTTATGATCAATTTAGAAGTCATGGACTAACATTCTCTAAGAGTTCTTTCAGGTAGTTGGAGGGGCTAAGGCCCACATAAAAACCAATTTCCTAATACAAAACAACGTCCCTCAGGGAGACCAGCCGATACAAGCCATATTTTTAAGCCAGTCTATGACGGACTCTCTTAGATCACGTTTTGTCACATTTCCTCATAATTATCAATAAACTAAGTTCCTCAATTTAATCATGAAACTTTTAATCTTGATATAAATTTTAAATCAGATTCAAAATGAGGGATTTTACTTTTTAAAAGTTGGACTCAATAATTTTAAATCAATTTAAAATTTTCGGATTCAACAGATATATAGCAAATATATAATTGGGATGATCGATAAGCGAGAGCTATGCGATCCGTGGATGCCAAGCACGGATCTAGGTTCTCTCCTAGGTGACATGCAATATACAAATGCAATCATATTACATAAGCTTCCAGTTTTACATGTATTCGGTCTTCTATATCTTTGATCATCATCTCCACCATCTTCAAAATTATCCTCCCACTAAGTCTAATATTTACATTTAAATATTCATGACAAATAAGGGATACATTTTAAAGCGGTGAGAACGGGCCATAAACCAAGCCCACTTTGATATGATTTCAACAATATTAAAACCAAGAAATCTAAAAACCTAGCACACACCTTACACATTGGGCATTGCTCTCGATCATCCCAAACATTATCTATTCAATTAATCCAATTTACAAATAAGGGATACATTTTAAAGCGGTGAGAACGGGCCATAAACCAAGCCCACTTTGATATGATTTCAACAATATTAAAACCAAGAAATCTAAAACCTAGCACACACCTTACACATTGGGCATTGCTCTCGATCATCCCAAACATTATCTATTCAATTAATCCAATTTATTGACATAAATAAAATAATCAAATCTAATTTGATTTTATCCAAAAAAATCATATTTTAAATATAAAATCATATTTTATAAATAAAATATATTGTGTTATTTTAATTGCATCAAATAATTTTGGGCTTCAAATAATTTTATTTCCAATGTCTCAATATTTTCAAAAAAAAAAAATTGGTCCAACCAAAAAGTCCAATAGCAAGTATCGGCCCAAAAACCCCTCGGGTCATCCGGGACAGGCCCGAAAAAACCCTTGGATTCAAATTCTGCCACCAAATCTCCTCCCCGGCATCGTCGCAGGAGCGGTGCCCCCGCTGCCCGCAAGCGTGCAGCGCGCGCTTCACTCCTTGCGTGCACGGGGGAGCAACCTTCCGTGAGGCTAGCGCACGCAGGATGGGCGGCGGGTGCACGCACACGTGTGCGGGACGTGCGCGCATGGGTACCGGCAAGCGGGAGTAACGCCGACAGGGATGTGCGCACGGGGAATGCGCGACAGACGAGCAACGCCCACCGCAACGTGCATGTGGGATGCATGTGCCGGCCCTCACGATGCCCGCTGCAATGTGCGTGCAGCAGGTGCACGCGGTGGACGGCAGTTGTGCGGTGACCGCGCGGAGGCAACGCAGAGGCGGGCGGCGGAATATTTTTTTTAAAAAAACGAGATTTTTGATGCAATTCAGATAGTACGGTGTATTGACAGAGCCAAAGCTCTGATACCACTATTGATGCAGCGGCGGATCTGGATCCCGCTGCTGGGGCGCAGCGGAAGTTTAAAACTTTTGACCTCGGGAACGGTCAATACACCTAAACAATAATCTAAACATTCAGGTAGAATGGTTTAAAAGATTACCTTGCTGGCGTCTAGGCGACTGGCTCCGAACAGTTCCACGAGGGAATTGGCACTTCAACGGTTGAACAGCTCCGGCCTCCTAATCCAGTCCATTATCAAAATCTCAATTCCTTCATTGGCTTGCACTAGAAAACCAAGGAAAGTTTCACGAACGGAATCTCCTCGCCGAGATCCGAAAAACTTCCAAATACGGCAGAGGGCGGCGGCGGGCCGCGACGGCAACTAAGGGAATGGAGGAGGAGGAGGAAAAATATAACTAAATGGGAGAAGAGAGTTCTCAACTCAGAGGATTAGTTGTCAATACAACTTTTGGTGCGAGCAAAATGAATACATCAGGGCCCCTATTTATAGATTTTCCGTTGGCTTAAACTAGGTTAATGGGCCTGGGTCAGGTCCAGGCCCAGTGAACATTGGTTTCAAGTCCATCGTTGTGACTTCATCATAATCGCGATCGACGATCAGATCGGACCGATCTTCACATTTTACAAAACTGAACATTATGATGTGAAAACAATTTTTCAGATCACCTAATCCAAAATAGCAGTTAGGCCCCTATCAGCTTTAAGGATAGTCATACTAGTCCAAGACAATTTAAGGAAATCACATTTCCAACCACAAGTTAATTTTAGGAAGTCACACTTCCATCCTTCCTCCTACTATACTCAACAAACTTGAGCGTAATTTCCGTACGAGAACTGAGAACCAGTACCTTGTGTGACCCTCAATGGTTCAGGGATACAACTAGCCGTGGGCTCACAACATTTGTCACTTCGAAAACACATTCGGACTTACCCATCGGATCATGGTAAAGCGTCTAGCAACATCATCCCATGATCCCCTAGGTATCAATGATAGTGCCTGCAAAAACCAGTCGGCCATGGTTAGCATATAGTACAGTCCTTTCAACTCAAATATCCAGATCAGATCAACGATCATTGGCAAATCGACAGTCCGTAGAGATCCAATAACCATGCATAAATCTTGGAGATCTAATAGTGACATTGCATGTATTACTAGGTAAACTCATTTACCAAAAACACATCTATTACGCTGACTAGAGATTTGTCACACTATTATCTTCTCAGATAGCATAGGATATCCATGCTCAAGGGTGAGCGATGGATCCTCGACAACGAAGCATCAACTCCTACATGCATCGGGACCTGACCCAACCCCACCACCTGATGACCCCAACGGAGTCGATAAACGGGTCAATGTGAGGCACCTATCATGTAGAGTCTCAATGACGTTTCGAGTAGTTATGACTAATCTGTACAACCAAGACCTCGGACTTAATCCACTCTACAAATGATAACCACTTGGAAAGTCTGATCGAGGGTAGTTCCATATATCACCAGGTACTATCCATCTGCATGCTCAAAACATCACTTTTTTCCCTACCAATGAAACATGGTACTTCGCATAACAGATGCTAGGCGGCCCTTATCCACTTTTGGACGGCCCAATCGACTAGTAACAAGTTTAGAATACACAGTGACTATTAGATGTGTTTCATGATAGCCATCAAATCCACTATCACATCTAACATACACTATAGTGCATTCAAGGTTTTTATCCACAATTATAATCATAATAATGAAGATAAAGAATGCCATAAAAGAATGAGAATTTCATAAATGAAGATTGTTATTCATGGAGTCAACAAGAACCCACATGATACTAGTTAGCTAGTTGGGCACCTACTGTCAGGCCCCGTGCTAATATACAAAGATTATAGCGCAATTAAGCACATAATCACGGAAGCGTAAAATCGGGCTTAAAAATTTTTTTCGAAATAAAATAGGCCTGAACTCAAAAACATCATTCAAAATATTCATAATCAAAATACGATTTAACTCAAACTCAAACACAACAGGTAACATCAATACTCAAATCAAGTACAGGTCCCCAATACATAAAAAAACACGGGGCATCCCCCGGTTCAATACATATCATAATATAACTGGGACTCAAAGGAACGGGGATCGACCAGCTGGCACTCCACTCGGTCCATCTTGGTTACCTGAAGATCCTGCAAATGGGTAACAGAGACCCAAACCACACAAAAGCAGGAAAAGAAATACGAGGTCAAGCCTCAGTACGAAGAGCTATCAAACAGCTAATCATGCACATGCTATAATTCAATGCTATGAAATGCATGAAGGCTATCAAGGATCGGATAGCTAGATCAGTGTATCAACTGGCAATCAAATCGGTCAAGCCTCTATACCCACACAGTAAAAATCAACCGAGGGAAAATCATCGGTCCGTGATATTCCAGGCCCGTCAGCCCATCACAGCTCGGTGGTATTCCGATACGACAACACAGTCAGGCTCAATATGTATGAATGAATGCCAATTCAATAATCAATATCAATGCATACAATGATTCGTACGTGAAAACAGATTATAAAATCACATAAATCATCAGTCTGTTTCACGTAAATGCATCCATCAGTGTAGGCATATTTCACAACACGAAATATAGCCATGTCCAAGCTCAAAGCTGTAAAGGTCTCTCAATTCGTACCTCCAACGACTGCTTTATACCACAACAGATTTATCAAGGCACGGCAACACAACTGAAGCAAGTCAGCTTCCTCCTCCTACGGCAATTCACGGCAGGATGCACCTAGAATCCTCAAGTCTGTTAAGGAAACTCAATCAATAAATCATGTCTAATTCAAATCTCAACATTTCCTACGGTCCAGAAACTAACTCCGGTTCTACCTATAAACAAAGTATTTGCAGCTGATACTAAGCTTAGAATAGTAGGAAATCCTTACCCAGAAGCTGAAACTAACTGAAGAACTAACAAGTTCCACTGTACGAAGAAACCAGCAACTTCGCGCTCCTCTCCAAAGTAGTTCTACAGCCTCAACTGGTCAACAATCGAAAGAGTAACTCTCAAGGAGTTCAGCGCCACCGAAACCGTCGAAAACGAAGGCTGGAATCAACAGAAATCTAGGGAAGAACATTCGGGTGAACAGTAGCTAATAGAGGGTTTGAAGTTGGAGATAAGAAATATCGGTTTCAGAATAATTCTAAGTGTCGATCAACACTTGTCTATATATCTCTCAAATCCAACAGCTTCTGTTCGCAAAATCATCAAACATCGAAACAGTAGGTATCTGACGACAGAAACCAGCGTTCTCTCTCAACAGTAACCAGCAACAACCATCAGACGATGCATTCACAAAGGAACGTCAAAACGACGCCGCATCAACTAATCAAAACGACGCCGTGGCGCTACAACATCTGATAACAGATTCCTTTTCCAAAACAACCAGCAGCTGGTCGCGCGAATTAACTCAAACTACGACGTAAAGGACACGTTATCATATCTGATGAACTAAACGCCCACAACAGCGATCGCTAGCATGAAACCAATACGACGTCGCCTCCACTAATATAAATGACGGCGTTTTGCACCCGCTACAGGAACTCGCTGTCAACAGCAGACACAAAGCGTTAAACCAAAACGCTGCGTTTCAACTTATCGAAACGACGTCGCGTTGCTCCTACGACTGGTTACTCAAACCAACGGCTGGTCACTTAACAAAAACACATCCTCCACAATGCAACTGCTGATTTTCTCTACGATATCAGCAGTCAACACAAAAAGGTTGACCAACACGTGTCGCGTTCTCATTACATCTCGCGCCCGCGCACTTGCTTCCAGCAGATACCTCTTCAAACGCAACTACTGAAAAGCGAAACGACGACGCATCAGTCACTCTACAGTAGAAATCTGAAATGTGCTACAACTGATTTCCTTGCATTAGCGCTACGTCTGATTTCACGAAGCGACAACGTATTACTCCTACGCCACCAACAGCTGATAACAGACTTCATCAACCCGCGCAGCTGCTGAATTCTACTCGAATCAGATTCATTTCGCAAAACCCTCAAAATTCACTCGATTGATCCCAAATCAATTCAGTAATCACTAATCTAAAATCTGATTCCTCACATTCTCCCCACCTTAAGAGATTTTGTCCTCGAAATCAAAGGCAAACTCAGGGAAAGATTCAATCAAAACATTCAAATCAAATACAGTCATCTAACCAAACTCAAAGCAAAGAATCAGAATTTACCTGGAATTCACACTATCAGTGCTCAAACAGATGAGGCCAATCCTGCCTCATCTTCTCCTCAACCTCCCAGGTAGCTTCCTCTCGGCCATGCTTACTCCATTGGACCATCACCAACGGAATCACTTTGTTCCTCAGCTGCTTCTCCTTCCGATCCACGAATCAAATCAATCTGATCTTTCATATGCTGCACAAACTCTGGGGTAGAAATTTGTTTCTCACCAACTTCTTCCCAACAAATCGGAGATCTGCATTTTCGACCATACAACGCCTCAAATGGAGCCATCCCGATAGTCACTTGATAGCTGTTGTTATACGA
This sequence comes from Dorcoceras hygrometricum, assembly GCA_001598015.1. Classification (NCBI taxonomy): domain Eukaryota; kingdom Viridiplantae; phylum Streptophyta; class Magnoliopsida; order Lamiales; family Gesneriaceae; genus Dorcoceras; species Dorcoceras hygrometricum. Next base: position 84,781 of record KQ996502.1, on the reverse strand, counting down.
AAACTCAACCAAGGACAAAGAATCCTGTCAGCCACCACTGAAATCCATCACGACCGCACGCAGCATATCCTCTAATGTCTGAATAGTCCGCTCTGACTGATCATCTGTCTATGGGTGATAGGCTGTACTCATAGCCAATCTCGAACCCATCGCTGCTTGCAGGCTCTTCCAAAAATGAGAAGTGAATCTTGGATCTCTGTCAGACACTATCAAAACAGGAACTCCATGCAATCTAACCACATGGTCGATATACAGTTTTGTCATTTTCTTCATAGAACACCTCACATCATAGGGAATGAAATGGGCTGACTTCTAAATTCTATCAATCACCACCCAAATCGCATTGCATCCCCTACTCGATCGAGGTAAATGAGTCACAAAATCCATGGCGATGTGCTCCCAATTCCATTGGGGCACCTCCAAACACTGTAGCAATCCACCAGGTCTCATTCTCTCAGCCTTGACCTGTTGGCAATTCAGACATCTAGCAACAAAACCAGAGATGTCGCTCTTCATGCCTTCCCACCAGTAGTGAGATTTCAAGGCATGGTACATCTTTCTCTCGTCCGGATGCACACTGTACTGACTACAATGCGCTTCATTCATGATGGCCTCTTTCAAATCGATCAAGTTCGGAACCACCAATCTCCCTCGAAATCTCAGACACCCATCAGACGAAATAGAGAAATCATCAGACTGACCACTTCGGACTTTAATCTTCAACTCATTAACATATGGATAGTCCTCTGTGCCTCCCTGATGTCACTCACAATCTGTGGTTCTACTTGGATCGAAGAAACCATAAAGTACTGGTCACCCGACCGGAATCGCCAACCAGAAGTACTCAACTGCTCATAGACTTTAGAGACTCTCAAAAACGAAAGCATCACAGGCTGGGTCTTCCTACTCAAAGCATCTGCTACTGAGTTCATCCGCCCATGCTGATACTGAATCTCACCGTTAACGTCCTTGAGCAATTCCATCCATCGTCGTTGCCTCATATTTAGATCAGACTGCGTGAAGATATATTTCAGGCTCTTGTGGTCGGTGTACACCACAAATTCTTCATCATACAGATAATGCCGCCAAATCTTCAAGGCAAACACTATCGCAGCCAATTCCAAATCATGAATAGGGTACCTCGTCTCGTTAGGCTTCAATTGTCGAGACGCATAGGCAATCACGTACCCGTTCTGCATCAGAACACATCCCAAACCATTGAGAGAAGCATCGGAGCACACCACGAATCCTCCGGATCCAGACGGGAGAGCCAATACAGGAGCAGTAGTCAAATTCTCCTTCAACGTCTGAAAACTGTACTCGTACTCATCAGTCCAAACGAACTTCCGATCCTTCTGAGTCAATTGAGTCAGTGGCCCGGCTATAGGAGAGAACTTCTCGATAAAACGCCTGTAATAGCCAGCCAATCCCAAGAAGCTGCGGATCTCTGAAACGTTCCTAGGTCTATCCCAGTTAAGAACTGCTTCGACCTTACTCGGATCCACCGAAATCGCTTGCGCTGAAATCACATGACCCAAAAAGATAATCCGATCAAGCCAAAATTCACACTTGCTGAACTTGGCGTACTGTTGAGTTAAGCGTGCAAGGGTGAGAGCAGTACTGGGATGGGTGACCTCCTGGGAAGTTTCGTACGTCAAGTTGCTGACGTTGTGCCGCTTGATCTGGTTGGCCATGTGGGCTGTAAAAGTTTGATGCCAGATCTTAACGGGTAATAATATCTCTGCTAGGGATAGGGCCGGCGGTAGGGGAAGGGTAAGACTGATCTCTAAGGGAATTGAGACAGCACCAGCAGTTAGACACGCACATCCCCTGACTCATGGGCCTAACAGCCCAACCCTAACGCACATAATAGGTGCACTCTGCGCTACCACATTATAAGGAAATAAAGTTGCGCCTTGGCTAACAGCTATAGATTTTGGCCTAGTGGTAAGCGCTTGATCCTAACAGTAACACGCATTCTGTCCAGCTTTACTCTGACCAGCATGATTCTTGTGGCATTTGGGGCAAGACGGCTCATCGCTAATCCTGGGAACGGAGTTGAGTGGTTGAGCTGTTGTGGTCATTGTCCTTGGGGTCTCTACTGATTGGTCTTTGGATGTTTAGACGACCCACTACTACAAAACAAGTAATAGACAATGGATAAACTTTTGTCTATTAGGAAAAATGACCATGGTCGAAGCACGTATTGTTAAAAGTCCTAGTTAACCAAAACGGAGTTTAATGTTGTTGTTTGAACCTATAACAATAGTGAGTATCCGTTATTGAATATGACTTTTACAACAAAATAAACCTGTTGTCGAAACTAGTGTTGTTAAAATATACGGTCAACAACGGATAAAATCCATTGTAATAGTTAAAAAATAAGTCAGTTAAAATGTTGTCTTCTGTGAATTTAAACACGGTTTTTTTATTATTCTACAACATTTTAAAAAAATCGTTGTTATATCAATACGATACTTTCTCGATGATAAACATTTGTAGTCTATTAATTATGATATACGAATTAAAAATTATTAATTTATATATATATAGGAACTTCAATTAATTATATGTGTGCATGACAACAGGGAGAAGAGAGAGCTGAATTGAAGGGACCAGGGTAGTGAGAGCTGATTACCGAAGTAAAGGGCGAAGACTAAAAAGTACTAGAGATTTGCTGCTGGTTTAGTCTTGACATGTTTAATGGTAGTAACACAAAATCGGGTTTTGTAGTACTGATTAGATGTTGTAATCAGTAGAGGTAATAATGATAGACATTGTGCAGTTGTCGTATAATATAAAACCATCTTTTGGACAATGAATAGTGTTCTGAACAATTTTACGTGACCAGCTCTTGCGCAAAAAAAAAAAAACTACTACTAGATTAGACAAATTAAACTTGTTAGTTTAATTAATCGCCCACATAATGAGATTAGAAGATAATTGTGAGCAGAGAGCCTCACACAATCAAAATCTCTTATTCCCAAAACAATCAGATTGGACACCAAAATATACTCATCAAATCGAAGCACACAATCCAACACCACTTCACGGGACCACAGATTCACACCAGCAGGGGTAGACACGGAAACAACATCACACAATGGGGAAGAACTCAACCCATACTCACAAACAAACAACTCAGAAAAAAAAGAGTGTGATGCACCAGTGTCAAATAGAACTCTCGCAGGATAATCGAAAATAGAGCATGTACCTGCGATCACTATGCCAGGCGTCTCCTCAGCCTGCTCTCTTGTCAAAGCGTTCGCCTGGGCCTGCTGTAGAATCTGAAATTGAGGTCTCGATGGTGCTCCAAACCTCGAAGGCTCACGGGGTTGGAATCCAGATCGCTGGGTAGGGTAGGAAACTACGGTCTCTACGAAGAACCACCAGCTGATCCCTGCTGCGAAGGAACTGAAGACTGACCCCTCAACGAAGGACACACTCTCCGATAATGTCTAGGCTGTCCACAGTTATTGCAAGTCCCCTGAACTCCACGACACTGCAAAGTCGGATGCTTCCCTCCACACTGTGCACAAGAACCACCAGAACCACTGCTACCAGAACTCACGGAACCAGAGGAACTCGAGTTCTCCTTCTTCTTAAACTGTTTTCCTCGAGGTCTAAACTGTTGGTGACCCGACTGCTGCGACCCTAGAGGAGAATGAAACGATTGCGACGCATACTGAACAGGCTGATGGGTGCGTCCAGTATTCGGCTTGAGTCGGAGCATCCACCTCCAACAGACTCTCATCAATTTCCACTACTCGGTTCACTGCATCAATATAGGTCGCAGGTGAACCAGAAAAAACCATCCGGTACAGATCAGACCTCAATCCTTTCAGAAATTTGTTCCTCTTTGTCCTCTCCTGGTTATCTACATGAGGGACGTACATCAAAAGCGAAGAGAACTTTCGGGCATACTCAGCTACTCTCATGTTCCCTTGTTTCAGATTGTCAGACTCTCGCTCGCGACTGTTGTAGAAGGACTCCAGGGTATGCTCCTATTGAAACGCCTCACAGAAACTCTCCCAAGTAATCATAGCCCCACTATCTCGAAGCATACGAGAAGTACCTCTCCACCAGCGCTGTGCATTGTCTCTCAGCTGCAACACCGCCAGTTTCAGTCTCTTCTCCGGAGCGTACTCCAAGGTATCAAACAATTCTTCCATCTGAACTAGCCAACTTTCAGCCATTAGACCGCCCTCAGCACCGGCAAACTTCGGAGGGTTCGTCCGCTGAAACCTAGCCAAGACCAGCTCCATCTCGCCTATTTGTCTAGTAACGTTCTCAACCTGATGAAGAACAAGTCATCAATCCTCGGCAAAGGTTCTTCACCGTCGCTTTATTCAACTGTAGGAAATCCACGCACATCCTTATAGATCCATCCTTCTTCTTCACAAAAAGAATCGGAGCTCCCCAAGGCGACATGCTCGGTCTGATGAAGCCTTTCTCCAAGAGATCTCTCAACTGATCCTTCAGCTCTTTCAACTCTGCGGGCGCCAATCGATACGGAGCTCTAGATATCGGGGCGGTACCGGGCACCAACGCGATGCTGAAATCGATCTCACGTCATGGAGGGAATCCAGGAATCTCATCCAGGAACACATCGGGAAACTCTCGGACGATCGGAATGTCGCTCAACTCCAATCGGGGCTCTTGGGAAACGTCAAGCGCGTAAATCATGAATCCAGCATTATCCAGCGATAGCAGGCTAAACATCTCCATGGCGGTCACCAGTGGAATCTTCGAGCACGAATCAGCACCGTAGAACTCCCACTTCTCACCCAAGTCAAGGCGAAATCTCACCACACCATGAAAACAGTCAACAGTAGCCTTATAGCTATATAATACATCCATTCCCAAGATGCAATCAAAATCTCTGATTCCCAAAACAATCAGATTGGACACAAAAACATGCTCGTCAAATCGAAGCACACAATCCAACACCACATCTCGGGACCACAGACTCACACCAGCAGGAGTAGACACGGAAACAACATCACACAATGGGGAAGAACTCAACCCATGCTCACTAACAAACAAATCAGAAATAAAATAGTGTGATGCACCAGTGTCAAATAGAACTCTCGCAGATAATCAAAGATAAAGCATGTACCTGCGATCATCATACCAGGCGCCTCCTCAGCCCGCTCTCTCGTCAAAGCGTTCGCCTGAGCCTGCTGCGGAATCTGGGACTGAGTTCTCGAAGGTGCTCCGAACCTAGAAGGCTCACGGGGTTGGAATCCAGATCGCTGGGTAGAGGCAGGAAACTGCGGTATCTGATAAGAACCACCAGCTGATCCCTGCTGCGAAGGAACTGAAGACTGACCCCTCAACAAAGGACACCCGCTCTCTCGTCAAAGCGTTCGCCTGAGCCTGCTGCGGAATCTGGGACTGAGTTCTCGAAGGTGCTCCGAACCTAGAAGGCTCACGGGGTTGGAATCCAGATCGCTGGATAGGGGCAGGAAACTGCGGTCTCTGAGAAGAACCACCAACTGATCCATGCTGTGAAGGAGCTGAAGACTGACCCCTCAACAAAGGACACACTCTCCGATAATGTCCAGGCTATATAAGTCAAGTCTAGAGGTAAGATCTCACAGTAGATATATCATAAAGACATAGAAAAGATCACATAAGTCACAGAGTCAATCAAAAATCAAAACTCTCAAGTCTAGAGGTAAGATCTCACAGTAGATATATCATAAAGACATAGAAAAGATCACATAAGTCACAGAGTCAATCAAAAATCAAAACTCTACTCTGTGCCTAGACTCGAGTGTGATCAAAGGAAAT
>KQ996502.1:4181-30959 GCA_001598015.1 Dorcoceras hygrometricum | reverse complement strand
GAACGAAAGGCTGGAAATTTCTAAGTATGGGAACTGATATCACAAATTCGAAGACCAAGTCTTCCTTAAATAGTTCCCACAACTGCTGAAATCTTAAAAACAATCCACCGACAAAATCAGCAGGTAAAACCAAACCAGCAGGAACACTACAAACAGCAGACGCAAGGAACCAACTGCTGATTTCTCCAACAACGCTACAACACAAAGAAAACCTGGTACCAGACGCGACATCCAAACGACGTCGACTAAACTAAACTAAACGCAGTCTTTTGCCCTCGATACACGAAAACGCTATAGCACCTGCTGATCACAACACGTGCAACCAGACTTAAACGACGGCGGACATCCAAACGACGTCGCGCCAACTAAACTAAACGTAGTCGTTTTAGCCCTCAACGCAAATACACTAAAGCACCTGCTGATCACAACACGTGCAACCAGACTTCACGCAAACGACGGCGTTTCAGGAATCCTGTGCTAAAACACGCTTCTGCTGGATTCATCACCGACCAGCTCTCACCATAAAAACCAGCTGATACTCAAAATCTCAAAAACACGAAAACTTCCAGAATTTCTCCAAATGCTATTTCAAACCCGAAAATGCCAACCAAACTCTCAAAAAAAGATTTAACCAGCAGAAACTCCCAAAAACCGATATAATCAACAAATAATTCTTAATACAAATCCAGGTCTCACATGATTTGTAGTCGTTGGGACTACTTCAAGCTAAAACCAGATATGCAGGGTTATGACACATACTGAAGACGGCGCAGATTTTCCAAAAAAGGCAATGCATTAATGAAGTTTTACTCTCATCGTACAAGCAATTAAGGCGCCGCAGGAACTTCAACTTGGATGTATACAATATGTCTACTGGCAACATTTATTACTGTTGCATCCAAAGAGTATATATACAGAGGAGAAGAGACGATGTTAAAGAGTATCGAACACTGTGAAATCATTCGAACATATAGAAGCTACCAAAGTTCTTCTTAGAAGAAAAGTTCATTCTGAACCAGCTCACTTGAGTGACACACGCGCATATTGTTCATACCTTTGAAGTCACCCACTCTTCCACACACACTCTGTACACTTGTATTTGAATTGAAAAATCATAGAAAGAGAGTGTCTGAGTGCTAGGCTAGCACAACCAGCTGAGTGCTAGAATTGTTGTAAAACGAACCAGGATGCAGGTCTGTGTGTCGTTGGTTGCTAGGAGTTCTCTTGGCTGCGGTTCAAGAGAGTGGGTTTGTACAAGAGTTGTATAAATCAAAACCTTCTAGTGAAATCCTTCCCATTGTGGAAGAAGGGGAGACGTAGGAGAAATTGCTCCGAACTTCCAGAAACAAATCTCTCATCCCTACTACTTTTACATTTACGCATTTGATTAAATTGTTCAGCTGCTTGAATCGTGTTTATTCCTCATAAAACTATTTTATTACACGAGACAACAGTATCACTGAGAAAGCTTCCCAGCTGATAACTCGGCTGGAAGTTGTCTTTGAACTGCAAAATCTTCGAAACAAATTTTCAAATAAAAATTTGTAAAGGGAGTTCATTCACCCCCCTGAACTCCCAAGTTCCCTTTTCGATCCTAACACTCTAGTCTGATTTTACTTTCGGAAACTGATTTGACATTCTGATCTGGTTTGGACATCTCGATCTGATGTGACCTTCTGAACTGATCATCATCCAGATCTAATCTGGTCATCTGATATGATTCGACCTATTCTTCTATTTGATCTGATCTGGTCTGTTTATTTTGAATAAAGTAACCTTTCTAAATTGAGCTCAATTGTTTGTTCGTAAAGTACATTTTTTCAGTGACAGTGCTTTTCTGTTCTGATTTACATCCAACTGACACTCCGAGTACCAGATTAGGAGTAAAATCCTTAGTTTGGTGTTCATTAAAGGTTAAGTTCTGATATGTTTCAAGTTAAGACACTTTGTGCCCAGCGTCTTTCAAAATAAAGGAAAGGAAATAAAGTTTTTAAAACAGAAACCCTATGCGTGCGTGGGCTCTCAGACATATTTTCAAGTGCCGTAACTTCTACAAGGGGCTAAGAGCGCGAGTGGCTTGAAGTTTTAGATCGCGCGATATACGTGACGAATTTTTAGTGACGCCCTTTGGTTTAACGGATGCACCTTATGCATTATTGATTAATGAATAGGGTGTTCCAAACTTTCCTATATAAGTTCATAATTATGTTTATAGGTGATAACATATTCTACTCTAAGAACAAGGAAGAACATACAGATCAGCTTAGATGTGTACAACAAATTTTGAGGACTAAGCAACTTTTTGCTAAGATTAGTAAGAGTGAATTTTGGCTTGAGAAGATATTTGTTCCTTTAACATCATTAATTAAGAAAAATTTTAAGTATGCATGGACCCCAGAGTGTCAATCCAGTTTCGATAGATTAAAAAACAGCGTTGATAGAAGCCCCTGTTTCAACTCTGCCATATGGAAGAGGGAATTATGCTATTGTCATGGATGCATTAAATACGGGTTTGGGTGCTGTTTTTTTATGCAAGATAACAAGGTGATTGCCTACGCTTCTAGAAAAATGAAAATTCACGAGAAGAGCTATCCTACTTACGATCTAGAACTGGCAGAAGTGGCCTTCGCATTAAAGAATTTGAGGCATTACCTCAAGTATTTCTTCACTCAGCAAGAGCTCAACATGAGACAGAGAAGATGGCTACAGCGGGTGGAAGACTACGATTGCATCATTTGTTATCACATTGGTGGAGCTAACTGTTGGGGAACCGTGGCGGATCCGGATCCCGTCTCCCTGCGAGACAGCGGAAGAATAAAATTAGGCCGGGAAACGTTCAATACAATTAAAAATTTCTACAAACTATGAACCATTCATAGGGTGTTTAGTCAGTTACCTTGCTGGAGACTTGCGCCTGGCTCCAACCGGAATTACAAGAAGACCGGCTCTTCACGGTAGGCGGCTGTAGATTCGTCAATCAGGTCCACGACCGGAAGGGAGACTCCTTCATCAGCCTGAACTAGAAGGCCTGACGAGATCAACGCGGACGGATTCTCCTCTAAAAACTGATCAGAGCAAGTCCGATCAATTAGCGGCGGTGGAGGCCGACGGCGGCGCCATCTGGAAGAGGGAATTATGATATTGTCATGGATGCATTAAATACGGGTTTGGGTGCTGTTTTTTTATGCAAGATAACAAGGTGATTGCCTACGCTTCTAGAAAAATGAAAATTCACGAGAAGAGCTATCCTACTTACGATCTAGAACTGGCAGAAGTGGCCTTCACATTAAAGAATTTGAGGCATTACCTCAAGTATTTCTTCACTCAGCAAGAGCTCAACACGAGACAGAGAAGATGGCTACAGCGGGTGGAAGACTACGATTGCATCATTTGTTATCATATTGGTGGAGCTAACTATTGGGGAACCGTGGCGGATCCGGATCCCGTCTCCCGGCGAGGCACCGGAAGAATAAAATTAGGCTGGGAAACGTTCAATACAATTAAAATTTCTACAAACTATGAACCATTCATAGGGTGTTTAGTCAGTTACCTTGCTGGCGACTTGCGCCTGGCTCCAACCGGAATTACAAGAAGACCGGCTCTTCACGGTAGGCGGTTGTAGATTCGTCAATCAGGTCCACGACCGGAAGGGATACTCCTTCGTCAGCCTGAACTAGAAGGCCTGACGAGATCAACGCGGACGGATTCTCCTCGAAAAACTGATCAGAGCAAGTCCGATCAATTAGCGGCGGTGGAGGCCTGCGGCGGCGGCGGCTTTTGGGAGAGGAAGGGGCGGCGCACTTAGGAGCTCTAGGGTTAGGGTTGTTATTGTTGTGTTATGAATTAAGCCCTAATCACATATTAGTATATATTAAATATACTTGGGCTTGAACCGGCCCATTGGACTTGGGTCAGACCCAAGTCCATATATGAACATTCGGTTCGTTTAATTCATTGTGGTTTCATCATAACTCCGATCGACGATCAGATTGGACCGATCGACTCAGTTTCCAAAACTGAATATGATCTGAAAAACCATTTTTCAGAACCCTAGTGCAAAATGACCGTTTTGCCCCTCAACAGCAGAAATCACGATTTGACCCCTGTTGACTTTTAGGAAGTCGTACTTCCAAAATCCTCCTTCTATGCTCAACACATTGAGCTCAGTATCCATGCGGGAATCTCGAATCCAGTACTTGTGTGATCCTCAATGGTTCAGGGATACAGCTAGCCGTGGGCCCACAACCATTGTGGCTCCGGAATCAAAATTCCGGACTTTCCCATCGGATCATGGTAAGAGCGTCTAGCAACATCGCCCCATGATCCCCTAGGTATGACTGATAGTGCCTGCAAGAACCAGTTGGTCGTGGTTAGCGTACAGTACGGTCCTTTCAATCCATATATCCCGATCAGATCAACGACCATCCATGCATGTCTGCGAGCGGTGAATCCTCGACAACGATGCATCGACTCCTACACGCATCGGGGTCTCACCCAATCCCGCCGCCTAAAGACCCCAAGTGAGTCGGAAAACGGGTCAAAGTGATACGCCTATCATGTAGAGTCTCAATGACGTTTCGAGTCGTGAGGACTAATCAGTACAACCAAGACCTCGGACTTATCCACTCGACAAATGGTAACCACTTGGAAAGTCCGAACGAGGGTAGTTCGATAGATCACCAGGTCACTATCTATCTGCATGCTCAGAACATCACAATGTTCCCTACCAATGAAATATGGTACTTCGCATCGCAGATACTAGTCTCAAGCTCGGGCGGCCTTATCCTCATTTTGACGGCCCAATCGACTAGGAACTAATTCAAAATACACAGTGACTATTAGATGTGTTTCATGATAGCCGTCATATCCACTATCACATCTAACATACACTATAGTGCATTCTAGGTCTTTACTCAACGCAATTGTTAATCATCATACAACACAATGAAAGTAAAGAATGCCATAAATAAAATGCGAATATCATATATAAAGATCGTTTCATAGAAGAGTCTATGATCCCACACGCCACAAGTTGGCTAGTTGGGCATCTACTCTAACACTAACGTAGTAGAAGATGCTTTGAGTAGAGAAGCAGTAGGATTTGCTCAAATTTTAGTTCAGAGACCATTAGCTAAAGAAATTGATAGTTTTGAACTGGATTTGATTACCAAAAAATGTGATGCGAAGTTAGATGTGCTTAGCATCCAGTCTACGTTATAAAGGTTGGGTTAGAGAAGGGCAATCCAGAGACGATGAGCTCTCAGGAATTATATTTCGAATCATTCACATATACCATGGTACGAGCCAATAAAGCATGCGCCCGATCCGAATTATGAAGAAGAACCCGAGATGATTCTTCTTAGAGAAAACCGAAGGCTGAGAAATATAAGTATTCCACCGATTAAGATTCAATGGGAAAATCATTAAAAAAAAAGCAAACTGGGAACTCAAGACAGATTTGCATAGTGGATACCCAGATCTGTTTAAGTAAGAAAATTTCGGGGACGAAATTTTTCTAAGGGGGTAGATTGTAATGCCCAGGAAATCCATAAATCTAAGATGATAAATCTGAATTTTTGAAGAGTTTCATTTACTAATTTCAGTACCCTTCTTCAGTTTCAATTCAGCAATTCAGATTTCATCTGAGCTGAATTTCAGATTAGACAGGAACCCGGTTCGTAGGACTTGGTCGATCGAACCCTATCAAGCACGATCCAAGGTATTTTAAATCAGTCGATGCAAATACATTTAAAGACAAAATGAGATCATGCTTTTCATTTTCCAATAAATACACGTGCCAAATACCTTCATCCTCATTATCAAACTTCTTCCAACGATTTCCATTTTTAAAGCGGAGGGTATTGTGGGAAAAAGCTCTCTGACGACCAGAGCTTCAAAACTCTTTCAAAGTGATTTTGATCATGTTTGTAAGTGGTTCAACGCCGGAGGATTGATGTTAGCTGTTCAGCAGTTAAGGCAATTAAACTCTGTTTCTTACTGTACTTTGGGAAAACATATATTGATTTACTTCTTGCATGTGTATATGAGTTTCAAAGGTTAGAGAAATATTTTCTAGTTTTTCAAACACAGAGTTGAGTTTATGATGATTTCTTGATAAATTATTGGTTTACTGGAGTTTTGATTCAGAAAAGTTGTTCGAAAATTTTTTACCATGTTTGAGTCAATTTCGTCTTGAAATTTCTGCGAGGTCCTACCGGCAGCTTACAAGCAGCTTACATGTTATATTTATGGATTTTTCCTTAGATATTTTTCGTTTGTTTCAAACTAAGGAAATCTTCTAAGTTGTTAATCATTATTGAGCTAAGTTCACGATCTATTTATTTTCCCGAGCTGATTTTAAGTCGAGATCTGATTATTGTTCCGAGCTGATAAAAGTTGTGATCGATTTCATTGTCCAATCTGAGTCGAATTTGTTTGACCATCATAATTCAGTATGCTCATTTAAGTAGTGTTGAATTTTCCTAATATGAGTTGACCAAATAGCCCCGATCTGATTTTTTATTTTGAGCTCGTGATCTGTTCATACTCTGAGCCGAACTGACTGATACTGTAATTTCAATTTTAATTCTTCTTTTCTTTATCTTTGATTAGAAGGTATAACTCTAATTTTTCAATGTTATACCAAATTTCAAGAGATAGTTCTTCAGCTTAGAACTTTGCTATTCGTTATTAATTTCTACAGCCTAAGTTGATTCGAGTTTCTTCTTTAATTGAACTCCGATGTACTCTCCAGTGGCTTTCGAAAATCAAATGAGTTTGAAAATAGCAAACCATATGTGAAACCGGTCTTATTCCGATCAAAGAAAAGCATTTTAAAGAAAGTTTTACGGAACTGTTTAAAAAAATTTTCAGCAAAGAAAATGTTTTAATGATATATGACAAGGTGACGAAGGAGGAACGACAGAAGTTTCCCTGTTATATATAATAATAGTTTTAAAGGAATTATATTCAATTTTAAAGTGAGTTATGGCAAAGATAACATACGGTCAGCAGAGGAAGGGTGAGGACGCTAGCTGACGAACCGATGTGCCCCTTCATAGGAAAGATAAGGATTATGGGTTGACGGACCTATATACCCCTTAACATAGTTTGTGATATTCCCCAGAGCCTGTATACAGATGACATCTTGTTCAAGCGACTGAACTAAGGAGAGCTTCTGCACCATAACTCAACAGAAAAAAAGAACTAAGAACGGGGTTGTCTACAACCACAAAAATTGAGAAAATTTTATGTTAAAGCTTACTACCTTTAACATCAGTACATGTTTTAAATGTGTTTAAGCTTGTTCAGTTTATGCTTTATCATTTCGCTGTTTATCATCTTTCGAGCTTATCAATTTCAATTTACAACTTATTAGTTTACAGTTATTTTATGCATGTACTGCCTGCCTTTGTTATCTCCATCTTTGCTTGCTGAGCGCCTCTAGGCTCACTAGTTTTCCTATGTGCAGGTGATCAGGTTTAGAGGTTGCTGGTTGGTGCGTGCTGGATCATATCGGGGGTTTTTATCATGGAACATGCATTTTCGCGCTATTACAGATTACAAATTTTGTTCAGCTTAGATTTGAGATCGAAATTGTATCAGCTATTTCATGTATAGTTCTTTGTAAACTGAATGAAATATTTGCAAGATTATATCCAGTTTCCGCATATCCTATATGCCTTGAGTTGTTTTCCTTCCAGTCGTGATCTGAATTTTCCTTTTCAGTTCATACAGAACTTGTATAAGATATTTCATATACAGTCACATCAACCCTAGTGAAATCAATGTGTAAATGTTTGTTTGAATTCCGCACAAATTTATAAGCTCTGAGCTATTTTCCAATTAAAAATATGAAATTTCTATAATTTCACAATTTAGCGTAGAAGTAGTTGGTTAATTGTCTTTTGACCAAGTACGAATTTGTACTATCATTCAATTTGAACCTTCAATTATTATAATTTGAATTTGAAAAATATGGTCATTACACCATCACTTCAGTCGCAACTGTGTGAACTCCTAGCAACAACAAACTATTACAGACTCTCAATATGTAAAATAAAAAAGTTTAAATGCTCTGAGATTCCTAATCTTGGCAAGCTCTTACACACTCTATTTTGATCTACGGTGAAAGAATAACACTACAGAGTGTTTTACAACCAAAAACGTATATCACTTCATGTGATCTGGTTTGAAAATATTGTAAGCTGGTTCGTATAATGCTTTTGTGTTGGATCGAAAACGGAGTTAAAATACAGCTGGGGAGTTCGGGCTGGGAGGGGGTGATGAACTCCTTCACAATTTTTTTCACAAAACTCCTTTAAAAATATTTTACAAGCCTTCGCCTAACCTCCAAGTTGTGTTACCAGCTTTGAGGATCTCAGTGTGCTTCTGTTACAGCTAAGGCCTGTGTAGGTTGAGACGTGGAAGGTCCTTCTTCCGATCTGGTCTCCAATTCAAATTCATAGGCCCTTAGATTTGCAAACACATCATGGAGTTCCAGTTTGTTGAGGTCCTTTGATTCCCTCATAGCCATTGTTTATACGTCCCACTCCTTGGGAAGCGCTCTCATGACTTTCAGTGCGAGCTCTCTGTTGCTGTATTCTTTACCCAGTCTGGTCATCTCTATCACCACTGAGCTGAATCTCTCGTCAAACTAGGTGATCGTTTCACCAGACTTCATCATCATGGATTCAAATTTCTGCAAGGATACTGAGCTTGTTTTCTTTGTTTTCTTCATTTCCCTCGCAGATCTGGATTAGCTTCTCCCAGATCTCCTTGGTCGTGACGTAGGTCTGAATCTTACTGAACACTTTATTGTCCAGCGTCTTGTAGATAATGTCTTTGGACACGTTATCCAGGTCTTCCTTCTTTTTATCCTTCGACGTCCATTCTAATCTGGACTTTCAACCCATTGCGCTGCACCGAAAGAGATGTACATGGCAGTGTTTGGCTTCATTATCTATATTGTTCATCAGTGATGATGAACCAAACATCGTCATCTTGAGCCGTCAGGTGAGCTTGCATTCATAACTTCCAGACGTCGTATTCCTCCTTAGAAAACATAGAATTTTATTGTGAGAGATTGACATATTTAATAATTGTAGATAAGCTGTTCAGACAATGAGATAACTGTGCTATGATACCACTTGTATGATCGAGCGCTTGCCGTTTTACCAAAAGCTATAGCTGGTGGTAACGGTGCAACTCCAATATTTTAAACTGTATAGAAACATAAGCGCCACGATTTGATCGAATCCCCCACCCAATAACAATAATTACACTCTTTGCAATCAATGAAAATTGAACCCATGACCTTGGCTCTGATACCACTTTTAGGACCGAGCACATGCCGTTTTACCAAAAGATAATAGCAACACAAGCGTCACGATTCGATCGAATCTCCCTCCCAATAATTACACTCTTTGCAATCAATGGGAATTGAACTCGTGACCTTGGCTCTGATACCAATTGTTGGACCGAGCGCGTTCCTTTTTACCAAAAGATATAAAGTGGTATCAGAGCGTGGTTTATCTCAATGTCTGAACAGTTGTGCTTATCTACAATTATTAAATATGTTGATCTTTCACAATAAAATTCCTATGTTTTCTAAGGAGGAATACGATATTTAGAAGATAAGAATGCAAGCTCACCTGGCTGATCAAGATGACGATATGTGGTTCTTAATCACTGACGACCAATAAATAAAATGAAGCCAAACACTGCCATGGCCATCTCTTTCGACACAGCGCAATTGGTTGAAAAGCCCAATTTAGAATGGACGTCGGAGGATAAAAAAAGGAAGACCTGGATAACGTGGCCAAAGACATTCTCTACAAGACGTTGGACAATAATATGTTCAGTAAGATTAGACCTACGTCATGACCAAGGAAATCTGGGAGAAGCTAATCCAGATCAACAAGGCAAACGAAGAAACCAAAGAAAACAAGCTCACAGTAGCCTTGCAGAAATTTGAATCCATGAAGATGAAGTCGGGTAATTTAGCTCAATTGTGATAGAGCTGACCAGACTGGGTAAAGAATAAAGCAATGGAGAGCTTGCACTGAAAGTCATGAGAGCGTTTCCCAAGGAGTGGGATGTAAAAACGATGGCTATGAGGGAATAAAAGGACCTCAACAAACTGGAACTCTATGATCTATTCGCAAATCTAAGAGCCTACAAATTTGAAATGGAGACAAGATCGGAAAAAGGACCTTCCACGTCTCAACCTACACATGCCTTAGCTATAACAGAATAAAAGCCACAAAAGAAAGCTGAGCATGTTAGCAATGATGCAAATTCCCTCTTTGTTAAGAAGTTTGGGAAATTTATGAGAAGAACTCAATCACCCTCTTTTTCAATTCAAGCACATAAATCTGAACAGAATACTAATGATTTGAAATGTTTTGAATGTGGTAGATCAAGAAATTTTGCTGCAGACTATCCAAAACCAAATCTGGATGATAAAAAGACTTCATCGTAGACGACACTGTTCTGATAATAAATCATACATCAAGAGGTGAGATCGCAAAGTACTAGTTGCAGACGAAAGAAAAAGCAAGTGGACTGACTCTGACTCAGATGAGAGCACTTCCAGCAGCTCATCGAGCGACAATGAAGAAGAAGTACAATGACTGATGGCTGATGACACTGATGAGGTATTTGATTTCTCAATTATTATGTTTACATGAGCGGATCGCGTTAATGCACTTAACGAAATGGTCTATGAGTACAAGAAGTTATCTCAGACTTTTGAAGATGTTAAATTTGAAAACGAGTGTCTAAATACAATTCAGATGATGCAATCCGTTTACAACTTGATGACTCAGACATTCTAAAGACTGCATTAGTAAGCTGAAAATGGAGAATGAATCTTTATGATCCAAGTCTAACGAGCTCACACCTGAAAATGATAGACTAAATCAAGTGATGAGCTATTGGACAAAATATTATATTTCATTAGTCAAGCTACATGAATTCCATAAGCCATTTAATGACAGAACTGGACTGGGCTTAAGCTATGACGAAAGCAGCTCTAGTGATACTAATATTCAATCAGATATGGCAGATGAAAAGCTCAAAAGGATGAGTTTTGTAAAATCCAGTATGATACATGACACCCTCGAATCGGTTAGGTATGATGACCACAACGTGTCTAAGCTGAACCGGAAAGGAAAGTTTGGTATAGGCTATGGTGAACCGAAAAATCCAAGCCTAGTTGGCTAAAGAACAGACTAGACAAGGACCGAGCGAAAGCTGGTTCACATTCGTCTGATCTGCACCAGCAAAGGAGTAATTCAGCCAAGTTAAGGAAGCATAACAGAGCAGTTCAGCTCCGCGATCTGAATGGTCAGAATGTGGAACCAAGATTCAAAAGATCACATACTAATTTAGCACGCACCCTAGTGGACGCATACACGGAAAAACTGTCAAGTTAATTCAAGTATGGGTCCTGAAAATTATTTTTTGATTGAAGGTGTTCAAGATATTAGAATGGTATCTGGACAGTGGATGATCCAGACACATGACCGTGATGATGAGTTACAGGTTCCAGCAGAAGTCATCCAAACTGATGCAGATCATGGACAAGCTGATGCAAATCACGTGAAAGCTGATGCAGATCGCATGCAAGCTGATGAAGATCTCACACAAGCTGATGCATACCATGCACAACTTGATGCAGATCATGCACAGTTTGATGCATATCACGTGAAATCTACAGAGTGGTTACAACTCAATGAATGATAGTTTATGTTCACGAAATAATTCATGCAGCGTAACAGCGATAGCGACAATATATTGTGTAAAAGTTGTAATGTTCGTAGAATTGTGTTCTTCACGTTTTTCATCACTCTGTATATATAGATATCTTCATATGCATCAATCTTCAAATTATTTGCTCTACTGGCTAGTTGATCTACTTTCCATCTTTGAAGAACTTGTCTTTTTCATACCAAAATCATAGGAATGATACCGTTAGGTTCATAAATAGCATCTGGTAATTTAACCAGTGATTAAGCACTTTATAGATCTGATTGATCTGATAGATTCACGTCTAAACTAACAGTTGTACACTCTGAGCTATTCGCTGTAGATGTGATCTGAACACTTATGAGCTCTGAGCTTTTACGTGAAAATCTGTAAACTGCTCTTGTGATCTGAACCAAAACTATCTGAGATGTTTTCTGTCGAGCTGAACCTTTTCCAGGTCAGATCTGATACTCAATATAAAGCTGATCTGAAAAGCATTCCTCTGAGCTGTTCTATAAACTGATAATATAAATACTGACCTGAGACTTAGCTCTTCATGCTCTGATCTGAAATATTATATGCTTTAAACTGAAAGCTGTTCTTGAGCTCTGAGCTATTCTCTGCGTTGTTTCCGCTCTAAGCTGTTTCTGCGCCGCCTTCGCTATAAGCTGTTCTGCGCTGCCTTTGCTCTAAGCTGTTCTCTGTGCTGTCTTCGCTCTGAGCTGTTCGTTCCCATAGTCTACTGTAAACTTTCCTCTGTATGAAGCTCCGATCTGAATCATATCTAATCTGATTCCTTCGCTAGCGCACTTTTCTGATTTCGAAGCTCCAATCTGATCTGTTCCGTGTCACTCTAATCTGTTCGGCTTGCTTTGAACTGAAGTGCAACACCGTAAACTGATCTTCATGTACTGAACTGATATATGACACCCTAAGCTGATCTAATTGTTCTGAGCTAAATAACGACTCTCTAAGCTGATCTGCTTGTTCTTTGTCAACTTCTCTATTCCGATCGCTAACAGCCTCCAAACTGGTAAGAGGTTAAAGCTCTCGAAAAGATGCTTCCAACTATATCACCCTTGCTCAAATTCGGTCGGCCAAACTCCATCAATCGTAAGAAGAAGATATCGGGTGAACAATGCTAACTAGGGTTTCCACAGAGATACTATCGAGAGAAGATAAGTATCGTGAGGTGTAAAATGGTCAAGTGTTGGTCAATGGTCAAATATATCTACCATTTAGTTTTCTCCGATCTGATCTATTGTGCCTTCAGATCGGCTCAAACCTTTGAACTGTATCAGATTACGCATGCAACTTTGTACGCACTGCAATTCAGCTCGGGTATTCAGGATAGTTCTCATACCCAGATCAGACCGCACATCTCAGCTCAGATCACGCTCACAAATCACGTCTCACCTACAGTGTCTTCAGTCAGCTCAGACCCCGACACTGTTCCAGTTTAGGAACGAAGACACAACTCAGCTTTCGCATCAACAGATTACGGCCTCAACAGATCACGCTACCAGACGAATCACTCTTGTAGATCAACACTCGTGCAACTATCAGCTTTCACTGTTCAGCCCAGTTTGCACGCTCAGACCAGCTCAGAGCATTCAGCTCGGCTCATGGTTCTCAGTACAGTACGCACTACTCATCTCATGATGCTCTATTCAGCATACAATGGTCAGCTAAGCTCATAGAGTGATCCTTACTAATAGTTCTCTCTAATATGTACGTCTCAATTATCTTACGACCAAGCTGATAACTTCTAACAGCTCAGGCACTACCTGCGATCTGTCTACCAAGTTCCGGACATCAGACAAGTCCCTAATCTAAATATGGAGTACTCTGATTCATGACCAGCTATCAGATCAGGCCTGAACTCTGGACCCAGACTCATAATAGCAACTTGGTTCAGCTCACAAGCACAGCTGAACACAATCTAGACCTTACTTGACCGTTGCACCCTTCCTGGTCTTAATCAAACAGCCAACACCACTGTACTTTGGACCAGTTCGCAATAGTCAAAACAACACCCTTACACACATCAGTTCATAGGGCTCTCATCTAGCTTACGGCAAACTGTCCAGCACAACATCACACAAACAAGCACAGCTTCACCGTTCAGCTTAGAACCTAAGATGTTCTTCACCAACAGCCAGCCACACGCTCAGATCTCACTGCTCAGCTCAGATAATTGCCTCACTACCAAAGCTGAAATCCAGCTACGACCCAAAACTCAAATTCGTCATCAGATATCACAGTAACAGGTCAGTTCACGCAAGCTCAGCTCAGCTACGCTGCTCATTGCTTCCAGAACAGCTTGCGTATACCCTGCACCACTCTAAGCTGAATCTTCATTCGGTCTCACCGAATCTACACACTACAACAAAAAAACATCAAGAAATGATGTCTGACACACCCAGACATCCCTTCTATGCTGATCCAGCTCAGAACTGTTCCACAAGACTAGCAAACTCGTCATAAGGCAACGCAGCTCAGGTCACCTACCTGCTTCTCATCCAGCAGTACGTACATCAGCTTAGAGTACTTAACTCAGCACGCATCACTCAAGGTCATCTTGTGATAATCTATTCAGCTTTCATTGTCTCATCTAGTACTCTACGCCTTCAGATCAGCTTACTCAACCAGGTCTCAAGGCACGTACTCAAATCAGCTCGCAGTGGTCAACCCAGCTCTCCAGAGTCAACACAGCTCGCGACATAGCTTCAGGCCAAAAGCTGCATCCAACTCATGCCTACATCCTAAACTTCTATCAGCCAGGACTACTCCAATGGACTGGTTCACTCTACAGCAGCATCAGCTCACGAACTCAACATAGCACAGTGTACTCTGTCAGCTTGCACCCGATCTGGTCCAGCTCGCAACTACTCAGCAAGTTTCCAAGCTGAATTCTACAAACTATACATCCAGCGCCCTCCGAGCTGCAACTTAAACTCTAGAAACTCTAAACAGCTTGCTCTTCTAAGATCAGTACAGACCACTGAACCAGCTCGCACCCGTGATGGTCTAGACGTAAATCCAAAGCTACTTCCTGCATCACCAGCTTAGCACGAACTGTAGGATCAGCTTGTATCCGATCTGGTCCAACTCGCAAAACTACCCAGCACGTTTCTAAGCTGGATCTCTCAAGCTATGTATCAAGCACAATCCGCAAGGATACAATTCTCTAGCAAACACGATTCATCTTGCACTCCTAGCTGATCCATCTCAACCGATGCTCCCTAATCTGATTAATCTCGATTATTTAATCACTATTCTGAACTGATTAAGCCGTTAATGACCTATGCTAATTACGTTCCTCACATTCTCCACCACTAGGAAGAAGATTTTGTCCTCGAAATAAAAACACAAACAGATCTCCGAAACAAATCACAGCAGAAAACATCTGCATGTATGGAAGAAATCAATACTCATATCGGTGAGGATACTCTCTTGTCCAATCTGGGCTTCCACTCCTCAGGTAGCCTCTCCTCTTCCTTGATGACTCCACTATATGATAACCAAAGGTACTGTCTTATTTCTCAAAAACTTCTCCCTACCACGATCCTCACTGGGTAGTTATTGTGGCTCAGGGTCTAAACCAGTTCTACTACATCGGTCCTGAGCACCTGGAAAGGATTTGGCTCATACTTTCTCAGCATTGACACATGAAACTCATCATGCATCGACGACAACTCAGTCAGTAACTGCAATCTGTATACCAAAAATCCGATCCGTACAAAAACAAATCTTCAAATAAAACGATGAATCTTGGAGCAACTTACCCTTCATTTTGAACTTCTCAAAAGCAACATACTCGTCCAAGGACTCTTCTCAACCAGATCACACAGCTGGTCCTTGAGTTCCTTCAGCTCAGCTGGCTACAACCGATACAGAACTTTCCAAATCGGGTCAGCTTCTAGCACCAACTCACTGCTGAATCAATCTCTTGCTACAAATCCAGAAATCTCATCTAGAGACTTCAGGGAACTCTCGGACAATCGGTACATTATTCAATTCTAGTCGCTGTTCCGGGGATTCATACAGAACGTCAATCATAAACCCGTAGTTCTCTAGCGACAACAGCTGAATATCTCCAAGGAAAACCAACTCGTCAACAGCACGAACTCATCCAACTTAGCGACACAATCCAGCACTACCTCACGGGACACTAAGCTCT
This sequence comes from Dorcoceras hygrometricum, assembly GCA_001598015.1. NCBI lineage: Eukaryota > Viridiplantae > Streptophyta > Magnoliopsida > Lamiales > Gesneriaceae > Dorcoceras > Dorcoceras hygrometricum. Next base: position 15,025 of record KQ996502.1, on the reverse strand, counting down.
CACCAGTGGGGTATCAACAGACATAGCATCACACGGTGGGATAGAACCAACCCACACTCATGCACAACCAGCTCAGAAAATAATCTAGTGTGAAGCTCATGTATCAAACAAAATTTATGCAAGACAATTAGAAGTATGTACCTGCAAAATCTCCTCCGAGCATGTCATCATCTTGCTCCCTTATCAAGGCATTCACTAAGCCCACTGATGTCCCGAGTGCTGAGATTGAGGAGGTCTTCTGAATCTGGACGCCTCAGGCTGCTGAAATCCTGATCTCTGGGTTGAGCAGGGTGATACGAACTCGGCAAAGAACCTCCAATCGATCCCTGCTGCTGCTATAGATTAGGACGTTGTCCCCGGACAAGACACGTTATCGCAAATTGTCCAACCTGCGCACAAATACAGCAACCGCCCTGAACTCCAAGACACTACGAAGTCAAATGTCTAACTCCGCATTGACCACAAAACACTGCTCTAGAGCTACCTCCTCCAGAGCTATCAGAACCAGAAGAACCAGAACTAGAACTCTTCTTGAACTGATTTCCTCTAGGCTTAAATATCTGGTGACTCGACGACTGCGGCATCTGAGGAAGCTGAAAAGAATACATCCCTTCAGTTATGGGATGAAAACCTCGTCCAGCTGTCGGCTAACCAGAGTCTGCGCATCCAAGATACTCTCCTCTATGTCCACCGCCCTATCCACCGCCTCAGTATAAGTCTAAGGTGAACCAGCTAGCACCACTGAAATAAATTTGGTCTTAAACCTCTCAAAAGTCTGCTCCGCTTCGTCCTCTCTTGGTTAGCAACATGAGGACATACGAAAGAAGAGAGGAAAACTGTCTAGCATACTCCTCTACCTTCAGATTTCCTTGCACCAAGTTATCAAATTCCCTCTCCTTGGTGTTGTCATACAATTCTGGAGTGTACTCCTGGTGAAAAACAGTACGGAAACTCTCCCAAGAGATCACTACACCCATCTCTCGCATGTCTCGGGAAGCACCCTTCCACCAGCACTGTGCATGTTCTCTCAACTGAAAGACGTCCAACTTCAGTCTCTTCTCATCAGAATAGTCCACTGTATCAAACAGTTCCTCCATATGCTCTAACCAACCCTTGTCCATCCTACCCACTCTGGGCTCCAACAAACGTGGGAGGATTCATTCGCTGAAATCTAGCTAGAACCAACTCCATCTCGTCAACCTGTCGAGTCAGATGTTCCACCTAAGCCCCGACCTGCCTCTCCCGACGGTGCAAAGGAACACTAGGTTGAGCTACTTCCTCATCCTCAACGCTAACATCAGCTCTCGACTCATACCCTCTGCCTAGCCGCTCTACCTCTCCTCGGTGGCATCTAAGAGGCACACAAGGGTAAGCACGAAAATAGGTATATCACATAGTCAAGCACAAACAACAGATCAATCATTGTGCCTAGACTCAAGTGTGATACAAAGAATCGAGCTTATACCAGTTTAAGCTCTGATACCAAAAATTTCAGGCTCGGTGCTCTTAATATGTCTAGAAGAACAAGAAAACGGGGAAGCTTAAAAGTGATTAAAATATTTCTTTTCAGCCTGAATTAAAAGATATTTCTTCAAAGTATTTAATACTCAAAATACAGACTTTAACTCAAAATTCATTCCAGAAACTCAATAATCACAACAGTATACATATATTCAATCCACAGTTAAGAATCAACATTACAGATACACAGAGCATCCCTTGGTAAGGACTGAATATAAAATATACATAACTAGGAAAACAAACTAGCCTGAGGGGATTCACCGGCCGACGTGTCTCTCAGTCCATCTGATCTACCTGAAACTTCTGCAATGGTCAAACATATGACCAAAACAGCGCAAAAGGAAACAAAAGAGGTCAAACCTCAGTACGAAAATCAAAATACAACAGCTATCAGATACACATGAAACATATCATGTCTTGCAATGCATGAGGGTTGTCAAGGATAATCGGAAATCAACGCACAGCGACCTCCGTCGGCTAATCAAATCTCAGAATCATCGGAATCCAAACTCATCAACCTCCGGTGGCAATCAAAACTCTGTGAAAGCATTGGATTCTCAGGCACGACAACTCCGTCGGCCAATCCCAAACTCCGGGATGCATTTGGTCTCAAGGAATTCAGGCTCAATATGAATGCGTGTATGCAGTGCCAATAGGATAATGAGCAGTATGCAGTATCACAAACAGCATAACACTATTATCCCCTCAGATAGCATAGGATATCCACGCGTGTCTGCGAGCGGTGAATCCTCGACAACGATGCATCGACTCCTACATGCATCGGGGTCTCACCCAATCCCGACGCCTGGTGACCCCAAATGAGTCGACAAACGGGTCAAAGTGAGACGCCTATCATGTAGAGTCTCAATGACGTTTCGAGTCGTGAGGACTAATCGGTACAACCAAGACCTCGGACTTATCCACTCGACAAATGGTAACCACTTGGAAAGTCCGAACGAGGGTAGTTCGATAGATCACCAGGTCTCTATCTATCTGCATGCTCAGAACATCACCGACGCCTGGTGACCCCAAGTGAGTCGGCAAACGGGTCAAAGTGAGACGCCTACATGTAGAGTCTCAATGACTGTTTCGAGTCGTGAGGACTAATCGGTACAACCAAGACCTCGGACTTATCCACTCGACAAATGGTAACCACTTGGAAAGTCCGAACGAGGGTAGTTCGATAGATCACCAGGTCTCTATCTATCTGCATGCTCAGAACATCACAATGTTCCCTACCAATGAAACATGGTACCTCGCATCACAGATACTAGTCTCGAACTCGGGCGGCCTTATCCTCATTTTGACGGCCCAATCGACTAGGAACATGTTCAGAATACACAGCGACTATTAGATGTATTTCATGATTGCCGTCATACCCACTATCACATCTAACATACGCTTTAGTGCATTCTAGGTCTTTACTCAACGCAATTGTAAATCATTATACACACAATGAAAGTAAAGAATGCCATATAAATAAATGTGAATATCATATATAAAGATTGTCATATACAAGAGTCTATAAACCCACACGCCACAAGTTGGCTAGTTGGGCATCTACTCTAACATCGAGCTTATACCAGTTTAAGCTCTGATACCAAAAATTTCAGGCCCGGTGCTCTTAATATGTCTAGAAGAACAAGAAAACGGGGAAGCTTAAAAGTGATTAAAATATTTCTTTTCAGCCTGAATTAAAAGATATTTCTTCAAAGTATTTAATACTCAAAATACAGACTTTAACTCAAAATTCATTCCAGAAACTCAATAATCACAACAGTATACATATATTCAATCCACAGTTAAGAATCAACATTACAGATACACAGAGCATCCCTTGGTAAGGACTGAATATAAAATATACATAACTAGGAAAACAAACTAGCCTGAGGGGATTCACCGGCCGACGTGTCTCTCAGTCCATCTGATCTACCTGAAACTTCTGCAATGGTCAAACATATGACCAAAACAGCGCAAAAGGAAACAAAAGAGGTCAAACCTCAGTACGAAAATCAAAATACAACAGCTATCAGATACACATGAAACATATCATGTCTTGCAATGCATGAGGGTTGTCAAGGATAATCGGAAATCAACGCACAGCGACCTCCGTCGGCTAATCAAATCTCAGAATCATCGGAATCCAAACTCATCAACCTCCGGTGGCAATCAAAACTCTGTGAAAGCATTGGATTCTCAGGCACGACAACTCCGTCGGCCAATCCCAAACTCCGGGATGCATTTGGTCTCAAGGAATTCAGGCTCAATATGAATGCGTGTATGCAGTGCCAATAGGATAATGAGCAGTATGCAGTATCACAAACAGCATAATCAAAATAGCTGAATAAAATCACACGTATGTATAAAACAGCACAACTCAGGCTCTACCATGCGATGTCTAGGCTGGGCGACTCTGCTCACAGCCACAAACACAGCAGCATGCACAATTCAGTTAATGCAACACAACACATAAACAACTCAAACACAATATGCTCTCATGCTCATCTCAAAGCTGTAAATACAAGCTCAAATTTGTACCTTTGCTCAAATCTTACCACAGAGCCTCAATCCAAGCTCACGACTGAAACAGCAAGCTCGCTTCCCAACCCTAGCTCTCGGACAAGAGCTCAGGGCCAACAACTCAGGTAAAAAACTCAAGAGAGCTACGGATCTGCAAACATCCACAGGAATCAACACAGATTCATGTTCAAACAGCTCACGGCCTAAACCTCAAAGGTCGGCCAGCTCAAGCTCCACCGCTAAGCTCATACCCTGCCCAAGTAAAAATCCAAGGGCCAAAATCAACACTAAAAACTTCAGTTACCTCAAACAAAGCTCAACTCAGCCGAAAAGTGATAAAAGTCAAACACTTAAACTTCTCGTCAACCTCTCTATTCCAGTCTCTATCGGCCTTTAAACTGGTAAGAGGTTAAAGCTCTAGACCATATGCTTCCAGCTGTAGCATCCTTGCTCAAAATCGGTAGGCCAAACTCCGGCAATCGAAAGAAGAAGATATCGGGTGAACAGTGCTAACTAGGGTTTCCAGGGAGATACTATCGAGAGAAGATAAGTATCGTGAGGTGTAAAATGTTTTAAGTGTTGGTCAATGGTCAAATATATCTACCACTTAGTTTTCTCCAGTCTGACCTACAGTGCCTTCAGATCGGCTCAAACCTCTGCACTGTATCAGCTTACGCATGCAGCTTAGCACACACCGCAATTCAGCTTGGGTATTCAAGATAGTTCCCATACCAAGATTAGACCGCACACCTCAGCTTAGATCACGCTCACAAATCAGGTCTCACCTACATTATCTTCAGTCAGCTCAGACCCCGACACTGTTCCAACTTAGGCACGAAGACACAACTCAGCTTTTGCACCAACAAATCATGGCCTCAACAGATCACACTACCAGACGGATCACTCTTGCAGATCAAAACTCGTGCAATTATCAGCCTTTTGCTGTCCAGCTCAGTTTGCATGCCCCTACCATCTCAGAGCATTCAGCTCGGCTCACGGTTCCCAATACAATACGCACTACTCAGCGCATGATGCTCTATTCAGCATACCATGGTCAATCAGAGTACGACCAGATTACGACCAGACTGATAACTTCTACCAGCTCTCTCTAAGCTGGTACGTCTCAATCAGATTACGACCAGATTACGACCATGCTGATAACTTCTACCAGCTCAGGCACTACCGGCAATCTGTCGACCCAGTTCAGGACATCAGACAAGTCCCTAATCTGAATCTGGATTATTCTGCTTCATGACCAGCTATCAGATCAGGCCTGAACTCTAGACCCAGACTCATAATAGCAACTTGGTTCAGCTCAAAAGCATAGCTAAACACAATCTAGTCCTTACTTGACCGTTGCACCCTTCTTGGTCTTAATATAACAGCCACAACTACTGGACTTTGTACCAGTTCGCAATAGTCAAAACAACACCCTTACACGTCAGTTTACAGGGCTCTCATCTAGCTTACGGTAAACTGTCCAGCACAACATCACACAGACCAGCACGACTTCACCGTTCAGCTTAGAAGCTAAGCTGTTCTTCACCAACAGCCAGTCACACGCTCAGATCTCACTGCTCAGCTTAGAGCACTGCCTCACTAACAAAGCTGAAATCCAGTTACGACCCAAAACTCAAATCTGTCATCAGCTATCACAGTAACAGGTCAGTTCACGCAAGCTTAGCTCAGCTACGCTGCTCATTGCTTCCAGAACAGCTTGCGTATACCCAAAACCACTCTAAGCTGAATCTTCATTCGGTTTCTCACCGAATCTACACACTGCAACAAAAAAACATCAAGAAATGACGTCTAAGATGACACACCACAAATAGCCCATCTATGCTGATCCAGCTCAGAACTGTCAAACTCGTCATAAGGTAACACAGCTCAGGTCACCTACCTGCTTCTCATCTAGCAGTACGTACATCAGATTAGAGTACTTAACTCAGCATGCATCAGTCAGGTCAGCTTGTGATACTCTATTCAGCTTTCGTTGTCTCATCCAATAGTCTATGCCTTCCGATCATCTTACGCACCCAGGTCTCAAGGCACGTACCCAATCAGCTCGCAGTGGTCAAAACAGCTCTCCAGGGTCAACATCAGCTCGTACCGTAGCTTCAGGCCCAAAGTTGCATCCAGCTTATGCCTACATCCTAAACTACTCCACTGGATTAGTTCACTCTACAATTGCATCAGCTCGTGAACTCAACACAACATAATGTTACTATGTCTGCACCCGATCTGGTCCAACTCACAACTACTTAGCAAGCTTCCAAGCTGAATTATACAAACTATACATCCAACGCCCTTCGAGCTGCAACAAAAACTTCGGCAACTCTAAGAATCTTGCTCTTCTAAGATTAGTACAGGACACTGAATCAGCTCGCACCCATGTTGGTCTAGACTGAAACCCAAAGCTACTTCCTACATCACCAGCTTAGCATGAACTGTAGGATCAGCTTGTATCTGAGCTGGTCCAGCTCGCGTAACTACCCAGCACGCTTCTATGTTGGATCTCTCAAGCTATGTATCCAGCACAATCCGCAAGGATACAATTCTCTAGCAAACACGATTCAGCTTGCACTCCTAGCTGATCCTTATAAACTGATGCTCCCTAAGCTGATTAATCTCGATTAGTTAATCACTAATCTGGACTGATTAAGCCGTTAATGACCTTGGCTAATTACAGTCCTCGTAGTATTCCCATACATAGTCCTATGATCAGGATTTAAACCGACGGAGGCATTTTGGTTTAGAGGGTCTTCTTTGTCTCAGCACCCGTACCTCAACAAACTCATGTTGATGCGATGACTTTGGAGCCACCTGATGATATGTCTGGAGGAGTCCTTGCAGGTAATTTCTTTATCTTTGCTTAACCTGCGTGAGTTTATTTTTGACACGAGAACATCACACACGTGTATTTGATCTTTTTCAGTGGTGTGTGGGTTGATTTCTACCCCACCTTGTTTGTGTGATGTGGTGTCTTTTGATACTCCTGCTGGTGTGAGTTTGTTGGCCTATGAGTAGTGCAGAGATGCGTTGATAATTTCATTGAGTAAGCGCAGGTGACGGATTTGTGTGCTTTAGGAAGGATTAGATTTCCATCAGTTGGTACCACAGGATATATGATTTATGCTTGGGATGCATCTTCTGAGCTTCAACGACACCCCCATTGTTTGATAATTTCCCTGACGTGTTGGCAGATGAGACTTCCAAGATTTTCCTCAACATTGAGTTAGAGCCAGGGATTGCCCCGATTTTCTAGAGCCCCTTTTCTCTTGGCCCAGCTGAGTAGAGGAAGTTTAAGGACCAGTTGCAGAGATTTTGCAAAGGTGTACTCAAACATTTTTTGGCATTCAAGTTATCATAATTTGAGGATCCAATATGAGGATTGGTTCAAAGACAGTTTTCAAGACCAGGTGTGGCATTAGGAGTTTTTGGTGATGCCTTTTGGATTGACGAATGCCCCTGCTATCTTCATAGATCCGATGAACCGAGTCTTCAGTGAGTACCTATACCGCTTGGTGATCGTCTTTATTGACAATGTATTGGTCCATTCGAGGAACAAGACAGAGCACTGGGTGTACTTGAGGATTGTTTGGACGGATGTATGTGAGCATGACTTTTTGACGCTGGAATAAAAGTTGACTACTACTCCTGGTTGGCTTTACCCTCGAGATCGATAGATTTTTGTGGTGTGCTCCAAGGCTTCTTAGAGAGGTTTGAGTTGTCCTTTGCTTCATAATGGGCAAGGCATAATTGCGTCCCGTTAATTGGAACCTCATGAGACTAGATATTCCGATTCATGTCTTGGTTTTGCCTGATATGAGACAGTGTTGGTGGATAGAGTTGATTAAGGATTTCGATTGAAAAATTCAGCGCCAACATGGGTGAGAGCATCTTGTTGCTGAGGCTTTATTTTGGAAAGCCCAGCCAGCGGTGCTAGTAGCGATGAGTATTTTGGAAGTTTAAAAGCATTTGGGAACTTCAGGATCGTGTTCGCGGTCTGATGATGGTTTCTTTGGATTTTCCTCATTTCTGGTTGAACACCAGATTGATGCGGACGTTAGAGTAGTGTAGAGGATGGACCCGTACATTCATGAGTTAAAGTTTGGAGCCCAATCAAGTTTGATAGATTTTTTTACCATTGTTTTTCATGATAAATAGTGATGTTGAGAAAGATTGGTGGTTCCAAACATGACCAATTGGAGGGAGACCATCTTGAAAGGGATAATAACTCTCGTAATTGCCAATTTTGGGGAAATTCAAACCAAAATTGGAGGGAGACCATCTTTAAAGGGGATTGTGTTCTCAATTTTTGGGAAATTCACACGTAGTTTCCATAGTGTGTATCCGAGTACAAAGAAGATGGATCGTGCCTTGATATCTTACTACTAGTGGGAAGGCGGGACGAGAGATAGTTTTGGAATGGTGCCTCAATGATTGAAATTCCAATAGGTCAAGACTGAGAGTATGAGACCTGGTGGTTGCTTCAGAGTTTGAGGTGTCCCAATGGAATTGGGAGCACATTGCTATGGATTTTACTGCCAATTTACCTTGTTCAAGCCGAGTTTGTGTTGCAGTTTGGGTCATGGTTGATGAACTTTCTAAGTCAGCCTATCCTTCCCTATGCTAAAGCATGTTCTAGGAAGTAATTGATGGGACTTTACATCGACCATGTGGTGAGATTTTATGGTGTGCCGGTGTCGTTAGCGTCCGGCATGGACCCTAAAATTACATTTTGATTTTGAAAGAGCTTGTAGGAAGCTTTGGGTCTAGACTGGCCACGAGTTCAGCCACCACCCAAATAGATGGCCAATATGAGCGGACCATACAGACCTTAGAGGATGCTTCGAGCCGTAGAGATGGGTTTCTAGAAGGAAATCGTGTGTTTCTGCGAGTTTCTATTTTCGAGAGCATGATGAGATTCAGAAAGAGGGTAAATTAACTCCTAGATTCATTGGTCTGTGTGAGACTATCGAGCGGATTGGAACTTTGGAATCTAGATTGTAGTTGCCGGATGAATTATCGTCAATGCATGATGATGTGTCAAGGCCAAGGAATATGAGCCAAATCCTTTCCATGTGTTGAGAACTGATGAAGTTGAGCTGGATCAGACCCTGGACTTCTTTGAATCAACAGTGAGGATTGATGATTAATACCATACCTTGGGTTATAGTGCAATGGAGTAGAGATGGAAAGGAAGAGGCTACTTGAGAGGCAGGAGCTAAGATGAGAGGAGAGTGGACTCATCCATGTTGGATGCTAATTATTTCCTTGTGTTCTGTTTCTTTCCTGGTCGAGTCTTGTTGAGTCCTATTCGTAACCTGGTTATGCGCATTTGGTGATCCCTCTTTGTTAGTTCGTGTTGTGATCTGCTTTGTTTTGTGCAATCTGTTATGGGGATAACAGCGTAGTAGCGATTAGCTTGGGTATTTTGCTGTATGAGAGTAAGCTGATCTGTGTAGAACAAGTTTGACCTGAACTGCTTCGCTGGACATTACGTTAGAATTCTGTCGTGAAGTATTTTGGGGAGTTCAGCTTAGGGATGTTCTGGGTGCCCTGAGCTGAGTTTTTAGATTGCGAGTGTTGTGCCACGTCGTTTAGTTGTATCAGCTTAGGCGTAAGCTGGTAGTAACTTTCTGCTTAGACCAGTGTTGTTTGTGGTCTTCAGCTTAGGTGAGGGATGTTCGTAGTACTCAAACTGGACGAGAACCGTTCAATTTCGTGGACAAAATCTTTTAAGGTGGGGAGAATGTGAGGACTTTGATTAACCGAGGTGATTAGTGACTTAATAAGTTTAGATTAACGACCGATCAGTCGAGATTATTTCAGCTTACGGAGCTATCTGTAGAGATGGATCAGCTCAGACGCAAGATGATATTATGTTTCGTGCTAAGCTGATGGTGTAAGCTGTTTCAGGTTTCAGCTTAGGTCAGCACTGGCGTGAGCTGTTCGAGTGTCTTGTGCTGACCTTAGGTGTGTAATTAGATTGGAGTTGATGGAGATTTGACTTAGGTCGCAGTGCACTGGAGGTATTGGATGGGATGTTCAGCTTGGAGGTTAGTTGGTGTGGTTATGCGAGATGGTTCAATGTATTGTAGCACGAGCTATTTGATTTGGACCAGATTAGGTCCAAGTTTTCAGGTAAGTATTGTGCTGTGTTTAACAGTGCTGAGTTCGTGAGCTGATAGCAGGTTATGAGTATCGTTTAGCAGGGAGCAACAGACATGAGCTGATCTAAAATCACGAGCTTTTCCAAGTATATGCACTGTGATCTGAGAGTTTAGTGAAAGGTTTTGGATGTTGTAAGCTGAATAGAGCACCTAAGCTGATATGTAGGGTGCGAGCTGATCTTAGTCCTCCAAGATGAGTAGTGCTGAGTATAGACAGTGATGTTAGTGCGATCAGATATGTCTTGGTGCGAGCTGGTAATGTAGCAGCTCTGAGCTATTATTAGTTGAGTAGCAAAGCATAAGCTGGATTCAGCTTTGGAGTTACGCGGCATTCTGGGCTGAGTAGTAAGATAAGGGACGTTGTGCTGTGTTGTTGGGTTAGTTGGTCGTGGTTAGTATACAGTACGGTCCTTTCAATCCATATATCCCGATCAGATCAACGACCATTGGTAAATCGAGAGTCGCTATAGATCCGATAGCTATGCATACATCTTGGAGATCAAATAGTGACATCACGAGTGCAACTAGGTAAACACATTTACCTAAAACACTTCTAGTACTATGGCCAGAGATTTATACACTATTATCCCCTCAGATAGCATAGGATATCCACGCATGTCTGCGAGC